>VMDR010002322.1:0-95048 GCA_007922815.1 Macrotus californicus
CCCAAATTGTTAATTTTTAGTTGAAGTCAATTGTATAGACTCATGGATTTTGTGTTTATTCAATGACTTATAATCTATTACTATTTTTTAAAACTAATTCTCACCCGAGGATATGTTTATTGCTTTTTAGATAGAGAGAAAAACATCATTGTGAGAGAGAAACATCAAATAGTTACTTCCTGTTTGTGCCCCAACCGGGGACCAAACCTGCAACCTCCTGGTGTGGGAGTCAATGCTCCAACCCACTGAGCCAGGGCTATTACTATCATTTTTTTGATCTTCAAATGGTCACACATTTGGCCAGTAGGAATCCCTTCAAGTTATCCCCTGTGTCCTTTTTGGTATGTCTCCTTCATTCTTGCAGCACTTTGTTAGTTTTGGTAACAGGCTCCAAGCTCATCCCTGTACTTCCCTGCCCTTACTCTGATGTCATTTCTCCAAGGGGCCCTGATTCCTTTCAGTGGAAGGTGATATTCATAAACCAGAATCTGGGTAACTACTGTGCTCATTGCTACTGGGGTGTCATTCATTGCTTCTAGATCCCTGTGCTTTCAGTGGACAGAGCTAGGATATGTGGGTGTATATACAGGATATGTGTGTGTGTATGTATACAGGGGTTGGCAAAAGTAGGTTTACAGTTGTGAGTATGAGAGACAGTTTATTCCTGTATTGTTTTCCATACGAACAACAGTAAACCTACTTTTGCCCACCCCTGATTACATATATACACACATGCACATCTGTATCTATTTTCATATCTACGTATTGAAAGCCATGAGTTTTTACCAATACGTCTAATTCTAATCCAATATCACGGGGTTTATTTTAGCCTTCCCCTTTCTGTATTTGTAACCCCCTTCACTAACCGTGAGAAAAAATGGCTTTCATTATCCTCCTTATATTACATATTTGCTCAATTACGTATCTACTCCCCCTATACATATAACCAACGGTTACATATACATGTAACCCATGTCCTGGCTACACTGGGGCCAGTCCTTGGTCCTGCAGTCCCACCAGGGACATCAGGGCTAAATCCTTGTTCTTTAGCCCTCTCACCCCTGATGGCCACATTGGAACAAAGTCTTAGTCCCTGATGAAGGGCTCAGTAGCCTTGACATAGAAGCAGAAGAGATGGCTGGTCTGATCCAAGGCTGATGATCCATAAAGAGGATACGACAGGAAAATCAGGGCTCTTGGATGCGAGGGACGCCAGAGGGTATGCCATGCGTTTCAGGCAGGATGTATTTAGAAGAAAAATATGCCAAGAGGTGTGCTGAGTTGTTTTTAAAAATGGAGGTGTGGGAGCACTGGAGATCTTGACACAATCAGAGGATAGGTATGGGGGTGATGAAGCTCTCTGGAGAACTCAGTTATTTCCAAGTACCTAGCCAAATGCCTGATTATATCCACACATGAACTGCTCTATAGTGAGACCTGATTCCATTGGAACTTTTATTGTCAAGTGGGTCATATCCGGGAGAATTGCCATTAAATAGACATTTTTCCAAACAGGGATTACAGGTGCTTCCCCTCCAGTAAATTAAATCCCTAATAACAGAAGTAAAGGAAGCACATGTATACTCATACACAGACTGAATATAATACTGGCCCCCAATCAAAAATCATCAGGAAGTCAGACTTCAAGGCAAGCCCCTGTCCTGAAATGACTCACGATCAGATAGCACAGGTATCAAAGAGAAACGGCAGAGATGGAGCTTTCGCAAGTTTCTGCACCCAGAAGCCATGGAGTTCTGACAGACCAGCTGGAAACTGGATGAGTTATTATCTGAGTGAGTGAGTGAACAAACCTGACCTGGACCTTGCCAGCTGAGTGGGATTTCTGTAAATAAGAGGGAGAAGGAGTGGAATTCGTGTGGAAAGCAGCTCAGTCAGGGATCCAGAACAAGCCACGAGGGTGCCAGACCTAAATGACAGAACAGTGGATACATCTGCTACACTGGACGTGACACAGGTCAGGGCCACGGCAGAGTCACATCCAAAACCAGGTGCTTGTTGCCAATTGGCAATGTCTATGTATGTCATTTTCCTCCTTCGTTCACTATGGTGGCTATTCAATATCACCCTGCTCAGAAGACAGCCGTGCTGGCCTCAGTAATAGACATCAGGACTTTCAGTCACAAACTACCTCTACCTCCTGTCTCCACACCTTCAGATCATTGCATTTGTACCCACTCACAACCTCTTTCCTCCCCAAACACAGGAGCACATGGCCTGCCCAAGGCTAGCTCCTCACACTGCGCTCTGGGTCCCTTACCTTCTCCCCATCAGAAACACTGCCTCCATTATCACCCTCTACCCCTTTCAGGCTTTTTCCCCAAAGACTGTGAACAGGCAGATGTCTGTCCCCTCACGAGCCCTTTGCCTTTTCTTTATCATTCCTTTAACAGCAAAGCTTATTTTTGTGTTAAATATAATTTTGCATGTTTCTCTAATTATAAAAGTAGTACATGTTTATTATAGAATATTTTTTAGGTAAGAACTTTATCATTTTGCTGCTCATTTTTTGGTTTCCATGGGTATGTATCTAAGTCTGACATTTAATAGTGACATTTTACTGAGTGTTTGTGTGTGCCAGGCTCACCATGTCCCAGTGAGGACTTACTTACCCACAGTTGCCTATCAAGCCTGAGACATAGTCTAGATCAGCCCCAGGAAATCTGGCTCCAGAATCCAGGCACTTAAATCAGCTCTTGTGCGGTGCCTTTATTTCCAGGCTAAATTCCTAGTAGTGGGACTCCTGGGTTGAAGGGCATATGTATTAAAATTGTAGAGTCTTTGCCAGATTAAAAAATGTTCACACTTTAGCTAGTAATGTATGAGCATCTCTTTCCTCTTTATTTCCACTAATAGTAGGTGTTATCATTCACCTTATTTTTTACCACTCTGAAGGGTATAAAGCGATAACACATTAGTTATTATTTCTTCTTTTTTAAATTATATTTTATTGATTATGCTATTACAGTTGTCCTGATTTTCCCCCTTTGCCCTCCTCCACCCAGTGCTCCCTATCCCTCAGGCAATCCCCCCACCATTGTTCATGTCCATGGGTCATGCATATAAGTTCTTTTGCTACTCAATTTCCTATACTGTACTTTACATCCCCATGGCTATTCTGTAACTACTTATTTGTACTTCTTAATCCCCTCACCACTTTACCTATTCTCTCCCTCTCCCCTACCATCTGGCAACCTTCTGGTAACTAAGTTCTTTTCTCTTACTTTTAAGAGTCTCTCTTTATCTTTTTTTTTTTTAAGATTTTATTTATTTCTAGAGAGGGGGAAAGGGAGGGAGAAAGGGAGAGAAACATCAATGTGTGTTTTCCTCTCATGTGCCCCTTACTGGGGTCCTTACTGGGGACCTGGCCCACAACCCAGGTATGTGCCCTGACTGGGAATCCAACTGGCAGTACTTTGGTTTGCAAGCTAGCATTCAATCCACTGAGCCACACCAGCCAGGACTCTCTTTATCTTTAACCTTTGGCCTTTTAATAACGATGTGTCTTGGAGTGGGCCTCTTTGCATCCATCACAATTGGGACTCTCTGTGCTTCCTAAACTTGCATGTCTATTTCCTTCACCAAATTAGGGAAGTTTTCTTTCACTATTTTTTCAGATAGATTTCCAATTTCTTGTTCTTTCTCTTTTCCTTCTGGCACCCCTATGAGGTGAATGTTGGACCTCTTAAAATTGTCCCAGAGGCTGTTTATACTATCCTCATTTTCTTGGATTCTTTTTTCTTGTTCTGTGTGGTTGTTTTTTGATTCCTTATGTTCCAAATCATTGATTCAATTCTTGGCTTCATCCACTCTGCTGTTGTTTCCCTATAAATTATTCTTTATTTCAATTAGTGAATCCTTTGTTTCTGACTAGGTCTTTCTTATGCTGCTGAGGTCCTCACTAAGTTCCTTGAGCATCCTTATAAACAGTGTTTTGAACTCTGTATCTGATACATTGCTTATCTCCATTTAGCTCTTTTTCTAGAGTTTTGATCTGTTCTTTCATTTGGGCTATGTTTCTTTGTCTCCTTGTTTTGGCAGCTTCCCTGTGTTTGTTTCTATGTATTAGGTAGAGCTGCTTTGACTCCATGTCTTGGTAGTGTAACCTAATGTAGTAGGTGTCCTATAGGGTCCAGTGACACAGCATTCCCTCTCACCCAAGCTGGGTACTCAAGTGCGCTCTTTGTGTGGGCTGAGTACACCCTGCTTTTGTAGTTGAGCCTTGGTTGCTGTTGGCAGATCAATGGGAGGGATTTACCCAGGCCAGTCAGCTGCAAGGATTGGCTGGGACCACTGACCACCAACTTCTGCCTTCTGTGGAGGATCAGCTGTGCAGGGGCAGGTGGTGGAGCTCCAACATGGTCTGTAGCTGCCTACTGGGTGTATTGGCCCTTGGGTTTTCCAGGTGATGCAGACCAAGGTCAGTCCCCACCTGTGTTTTGCCTGGGGCACCCTGCCTGATCTATAAAGCAATCTGAGATGGCTGCTTCTTGTGCTGGGCTTGGAGATTTCCAGGTGAAGCCAAGCTGTGACGCAAATCTGGCTGCTGCTAGGGCTCAGTGAAGCCAGCTATTGCTTGTTTGATAGGATTTAGGAACCAAGACCTGCGACTCTTATGGAAGAGCAGCTTTGGTGGGCTTGTAAATTGGGTGGGGTAGAGCCTCTGTGAATCACCAAGGTGGCTCACACAGTGTTAGCTGGATTAATGGAGTCTCAGATATGGCACCAACCTACCAGCTCTGTGGGGAGAGGGCTCAGCAAAGCGGCCATGGCCTCTGCTTGCCCCAATGCCAGACACTTCAGTCTCTCCCTGTATGCCACTTGTGCCCTTCAAGCTGCCACCCCCGTGCTGGAGCTCAGAGGGAGCGAGTCTGAATAGGTGAGTCCATGTGTGGGTTCCCCAAGAGGAACTGCTTAAAGTTCCATTGACTCAATCCCCACTGGTTTTCACAGCCAGAAGTTGTGGGAAATTATCTTCCTGGCACTGGAATCCTGGGCTGGGGGGATTTGTGTGTGTCTGGGAATACTCACTCTGAGATATCCCTCCTGAATTTTTATCCACATGGGTGTGGGGCTAGCCCTGTCCGTGTCCTTATCCCTCCTACCAGTCTAGATGGACATAGTTTCTTTAATTCTGTAGTTGCCAGACTTCCATTCAGTTTGATTTCTGACGCTCCTGGGTGATGGTTGTTCTCTATTTTAGTTGTAATTTTGATGTGGTTGTGTGAAAAGGAGAGCCATGTCTGTCTACATCGCCATCTTAACTGGCAGCCATGTTGTATTATTTTTTTCATGAGCATCTTTTAAATATATTTCTTGGACATTTCGATTTTCTTTTTTATGAATTGCATAATTATATCATTTACCCATTTCTACTCGGTTTGTAGTTTCTAGTCAGTTTCTGAGAGCTCTTTGTATATTATGAGTATTAATCATTAATTGACATAGTGCAATTAGCATACTAATATACTCCATAAAAACTGTATTGGATCCTCTCTGCCTATGGAATAAAATCCAAGTATTTTAACAAAGCCAGGTGTGTTGTCTGAGTAGGAGATGGTGTTCAGATGCCTTTGAGAAGAACAGGTAGGCGACTTCCTTCTCTCCGTGTATATCCATTTACATCCATTGATTTACACAGAAGTTGAACAATGCGGCCTATGAGAAACAGTTTGAGCCTTGTTCTGGGGTGGATCTCAGTCGTCTGATGGACTAGAGTGGCTCTGAGGGAGGCATGATATTCCGTAGTGGGGCCCTGAAAGCTAAGTCACCATAGAAAAGAAGGCATCTGGCCATTGACTCAAATCCAGCATTTGGGCCCAAATGCTCAAGGGGAATGGTGTTCTGAGTTCACTGTGGAAGCCAACCCTGGAATTTGTGTCACCTAGTCACTTTGGCAGCATGTGTGGCTTCTGGAAGAAAGGGGGCTTGTGTGGAAGTGTAAAGAGCTGTTGCTGTGGAGTCAAGCAGCTTTGTTGTGGAACCTTATTTGAACTGTACCCAGAAAGAGCATTTTTCCTTCACACTTTGCTAGAGCAGGGGCAATAATCTCTGGTTTTCAGATGCGGCAGTGCTGCACCAGTTTCAACATATGAAGCTCAGTAAACTGCTAGGTATTTGTGCCAATGGTAGGAGAAATGTCCCAGCCTTGTGTTACCATCCTTGTTAAAGTATTAAGGCCTAGGACTGCAGAATTACAACTGGCTAAACGCGGTGGCAAGTGATAACCCAGACTGACTCAGTGAAACTTGAAAGTACTCTCCAGAGTCTCCTAAATTCTTGGTGGAAAAGGCCCTAAAAATAACTTTGATTTCCTGCAAGGACCTTGACTTCCTTTAGTGAAGCTGGTGGGGTGCAAACCTTGTGAGACCTGGGTGTTGATGCTAGTGGGATTGCCTCTAGGCACCCTGACTGATGCAAATGGTCACTTTTATTCCCGCTGTATAGCTCATGACCCTTGACTACCTCTTTGGACTCAACATCTGCATTTTCTCTCTTCCTCTCTTAGTTCTGGGTATGTTAAACCAGTGGTAAATTCCTCCAAGCACCATACTTTCTTTGTCTACTAAAACTTTGTAGATGCGGCTCTCTCTTGCTAAAACATGCAACCTCTCAGCCACATTATTTGTTGGCTCTTTTCAGCCACTATCTCCTTCAAGAAGTTCTCCTTGGTTTCTCCAGTCTAGAGGGCTTGAGGTCCTTCCTTAATGTTCTCATGGTATTCTGCAGGCACTCATACCTCACTCCTTCTATCAGACTGTGAGCTAGTTTCTTCAGCATCGAGTACAGTGTCTGACATATGATGGGTGCTCAATAATGCTTTTTAATGAGTAAATTAATGAACGAACAATTAAAAGTCCACACGTGCTCAATGCTGTGCTCATTTCTTCTAAGAGAAATAAAGGCATATCCCCTGTCCTTAGGTGACTGGTAGTCCAGTTGAAGAGACAGAGGTTTTTGTTTGTTGGTTTCATTTGTTTTTTCCTCCCCCAAAACTACTAAATAATTATATACATTTAAGATGAAATGTAAGAGCAATGAGAGTTGGGAGAATGGGGGCACAATAAAGCCAGATATATCCGCAAAAGAGAGAATACCCTATTCTGTTAGTGAACAACTCTATGTGGTTCAAAAATAACTTCCAAACACGCATCAAATATCGAACGTGAGAAGCCCACTGTCCAGTCACAGAAGCAGCAAAGAGGGAGAATTACTGTCTTGAAGGGTTTATCACCTAGTTGGCACCACTTTCTGGAAGCAGACAGGGCATCAACAATAAACACACACGTAGCAAACAAGCCAGTGAGTACTGTGGTTGGAATGACTGTCCGAGGCAGCTACAGAAAAATAAAGCAAATCCGTTTTCACTTGTTAAGTTAGCAAAGATGAGAATCACGACGACATACACACAGCCCTGGCGAGGGCGGGGTGAGTCAAGTCCCATTGTAGACGACTAGTGGAAGGTTAACTGGTGCACATTTTCTTGAGGACAATTAAGCACTACATGTCAAGAATTTCAAAAATGTTCCTAGTCTTTTGACCCAGTAGCTCTATTTCTAGGGATTTCTATTAAGGAAATAATCAGAGACGTGGACACTTATTTACCAGGATATTAATAGCATTGTTATTTTTAATGGGAACAAAAAGAATCAAGACAGCCTGAATGTTGAACAATAGGGAATCAATTAAGTTACTTATGATTCATCTGTGTAATGGACATTATGCAGCAGTGAAAGTCCACGTTTTTTTTCTGAGAATTTTAGCATTGTGGGGGATCTTCATGTCATCACAGTGAATGAAAAGATACACAAAACTATAAGCACATCACCCACTCTCTGTGGCTGTGAGAACCCTGACAGGAAACACACCCAGGGTGTTAGCAGCAGTGAAATAATGGATAGTTCTTTCTTTTTCCTTTATCATTTCCATTATTTTCCAAACTTTCTACAATACGTATGCATTATTTTATAGGTAGAAAATGGTTTAAGTTTTTTAATAAAACAAAATTGATAGGACAAGGCAGTTTGTGCTCAAAGCAAGATGAGCACGTGACCGTGAACTTACAGTCAGATGTGTCCCCACTCTGGCTCTCGTGCTGTGTAGCTGGTTCTCTACAGCCTTTGCAGGGTCTGAGAGGGAAGTGCCTCAGAAAGAAGCAAAGAGAAAAACCTTGAGGGGCTATCATTTCTTTCTTGCCATAGTCAAGTATTTTATGGGAACTTTGTGGGTGAGGCAACATGCAGGCTATGGTCATTAGCATTGTATTCCTCGCCTCATCCCAGGAATCTTTTCCTTTGCTACTCTTGTTGCGGGAAAGACGGGAATAACACGAGCCTTGAGAGGGTTTGCAAAGCAAGCAGGACAAGACTCCTCACACTCACGCCAGCAAATTTTAATCATCACTTCTCTCCCCAAGAGCCCTTACTGACCATTCAGGAACAACTGGCCTGTATCAGGCACAATGGAGTGGACATTGTCTCAATTCTTTTGACCTGATGGAGGAGGCAGACTGAACTAGGGATTGAATGACCAGAGAAGAGGCAGACGCAGATGTCAGGGTATCATTAGAGAGCCTAGGAAGTCAACCCAATAATTATAGATGCTTCAAGCAGATGACCAGTCAACACTTGACATGTTCATTGGATCACTTTTGCCCCCAGTTCACTAAGGGCTTTTACATTTATAATTTTATTTGATCCTAACCACAACTCTTTCAGATAGGCGTTAGTCTCCCCATTTTATATATGCTATCACTGAGGCTCAACAAGATTAAAGGATTTGCCCAAGGTCTCTCACAGTTAATAAGAGCTTGAGCTGGCCCTGGTCAGTGTGGCTCAGTTGGTTGGAGCATTGTCCTGGAACCAAAAGGTTGAGGGTTCGATTGCAGGTCAGGGCATATGCCTAAGCTGCAGGTTCAATCTCCAGTTTGGGCATGTATGATCCCCGATTTGGGCACATATAGGAGGCAACCAATCAAAGCTTCTCTCTCGCATGGATGTCTTTTTCGCCTTTCCTTGAGAGAGAGCGTGCGGTGGAACCCATGACTTACGACTTCTCTTTCTTGTTAGACACATTTATGTCCTGACACACCCAATCTCATATAAGAACACACAAATAACACCAAAAATTGAAAAGAAAAATGAAAATCCATCTACTGAGAGTTTGTTCACATGATCTTAAATAATATTTCCCCTTTGGAAATTGTTTTTCATTTCTCAGCCCACATCGTCAGTGCCAGGGAGGCACGCCCCAGGGCTGAGGCCCTGCCCCCAGGCCATCATGCAGTGTAGGCGTTGTGTTGCCCAGGCACAGCCGCAGAGCCTGGGCTTGAGTGGCAGTTCCCAAGGGCCGCCCTGTTTCCCAAAGGCAGTGCTGAGGCATGGGCCACATGGCCCACGTGTGCTGGGCCTGTCACAGGTTCTCTGTGGAAGAGTCTGGAGTCAGTCTACCATCTTGGATAGGCACCCTGGATTTAGGTTGGCTCACCTCCAGCTAGCACCTTACTAGAGAAAATCAGAAGTTAAGGCCCCAAATCGGGCAGGCCTGTTCGTCTAACTCCTCAGTCCATCTCCATCTCAGGTCCTGCCCTCCCACTGTTTCCTACATGCACATTAATGAAACAACAGGAACTGCTTTCAGCCCGGTGTTATCTATTGTCACACTTAATTCACAGTCCAGCCCTATGGAGTGATTGTCCCCATTTTGTAATTAAGGAGCTTGTGGCATCAGAAAGGTCAAGCAAGTTACTGAAGGAGGCATGACTAACAAGCCACTCAGGCAGGACTCGAATCCAGCTCTTCCGGGCAACAGAACACAGATGCTTTTCAATGTATTACCCAGCCCCATGGGGCAGTAGGAGCTCAGCAAAGCCCCGCAGCTCGCTTGGATCCAGCAAGGTGATTCAACCAACTGGACTGTTTAAAAGCTGTCCCACCACTGCTGTAGACAAGGTGAGCGGACACGGAGATGCCCTTGCAGATCATGCGTGAGACAAAAGAGAGCTCCCCTCCCTCAGTCAAGCAGACTGGGAGTCCCCTTTTCTAGAAAACTTTCCTGGCCCTGCCTGAATCTGCTTAGCTTTAGAGCATCTCACCTGTCCCCCTCCCTAGCTTAACCTCCAAATGATTGTCCCTTGGGACATTTATGGAGCAGTCACAAGAAGCATCTCAGACCATCCACATGGCAACTGCCTGAGTGTTTGCATGGAGGACACTTTCTCGGGATCGTGACCCACAGAAGGCAGGGTCCTGGGTTGCCTAAGTCACTGGGGACAAGGTAGTGAATCCCACATCAGCCCTGAGTCCCCTGCACCTGCCCCTCTCTCACCACCAGCCACCTTTCCAGAAGGAACATTTGAACCATCTTCTCAACCTTCAGGGAGTTCACTTCTCCCCTGAAACAATAGCAGGGTCTCTCTCCCTAGGAGGGAAGAGATTTTCAGACTCAGGATTAAAAACATTTTTTTAATTTAAAATTTTCCATTGCAGTTCACATTCAATATTATTTTGTATTGGTTTTAGGTGCATAGTAGTTAGACAATCATACTTTAAAAAGTCTGCCCCCCTGATATTTCCAGTACCCACCCGACCCCATACGCAGTTATCACAATATTGCTGACCATATTCTCTGTGCTGGGCTTGACATCCCGATGGCTATTTTGTAACTACCGTTATGTTCTTCTTAATCCCTTCACCTCTTTCTCCAGTCTCCCAGTCTCCCTCACCTCTGGTAGCCACCAGTTTGCTCTCTGTGTCTATGAGTCTGTTTCAATTTTGTTTGTTTGTTTATTTTTTTCTTTATCTTCCACATGTAAGTGAAATCATATGGTGCTTGTCTTTCTCTGACTGACTTATTCACTAAGCCAAATATCCTCTAGGTGCATCCAGCTCTCACAAGTGATAAGATTTCACTCAAAAAGGGATTTCTTTTTATAGAGCTTTTCCCCTTCTAATCTGTTCCACAACCAGCTCTCTGAGGTTTTGGCTAGGACCCCCTGTCTTCACACACCCACACCCTATGCCTGCTGTGTCCAGTCTTCAGCCCTTCTGTCAGCAGTCTGGGGCCCGGCTGTGGACCACAACCTATAAAGATCACACTCAAGGCAGACGGTTAAGACTTGATTCCATCACTACATTTCCTGTTGCTTAGTATTGGTATCTTCTTGATGTATTCATCGGGTCTCCTTCTATATCTTAGGATCACGGAATGTTAGGAATGGGAGGAACATAGTCCACAGAGCACCTCCACAGCCTGTTCCTAAATATGTACCTCCCAGGTCTTTGACCCAGAGCTCCCCCTCATTACTGCAGCAGTTCCCAGGGGAACGGCCTCTTCTTTTCTTTGCATCTGTGCCTGGTTGCTTCCAAAACAGAGGGCAGGGCTCTTCACTGCCAGTGCTCCATGTTGCTGACCACAGAAGCAGAATCTTCTAGCGCTAATCACCCTCAAGGGACCTCTTAGGTTAGCCAGCAGACGGGCAAGCACAGGCATGGCTGTTTAGCCCACTTCTGTGGTGCCAAGGAATGGTAGGCATGCCCTGACCGGGGTGGCTCAGTGGGTTAGGCGTCATCCCACAAAACAAAAGGTCTTAGGTTCTGTTCCTGGTCAGGGTACATGCCTAGGTTCTGGGTGTAGTCCCCCGTTGAGGTGCATATAAGAGGCAACCAATCGACGTTTCTCTCTTACATCGATGTTTCTCTCCCTCTCTTTCTTCTTCCCATCCCCTTTCTCTAAAAATAGATAAATACTTTTTTAAAAAGGAATGGTATGCATGACTTCTCTGGGGGGGGGGGGGCAAATTCTCTTCTGTGTCTCCATCATAGCCCCTGCTCTCCCCTCCCTGGACTAAGCTGCCTCCACTCCTGTGAGCAGGGGAGGTAGGCCTTCAGTCTAGAGGCTCTTCCATATCTTCTGGACAAGTCTTGTTCTCACATGTCCTATCCTGAGAACCTCAGCAGAGCATTTGTGCTCAGTGAGGGCTTGGGCTGGCAATAGTAATCACACCCTGATGAGGATTAACAAGCTTCCCAGGCCTGTTTGGGGACTCTGCCTTGGGAAGCCATCCAGTCCACAGCTGGGTCTATCCTCACAATGCAACATGCTCTGCTATGAGTCAGAGCTCGCACGTGCTGAAATCACTCCCGCCGTGCACCTCAGGATGGCAAACTCTCCCAAACACTCTCGCTGCAGCCTCTTCTCCACAGCAGGTTTGCACTTGGTCTGCAAGGTGGCTTCGGGCTGCAGGCGAATTTCTTTTTGTGCCAGCTCTCAGCTTGTTCTACTAGAGAGAGCAATGAGTACTCAGACAGTCCACAGGACAGATAAATAATTTAATTACCTTAAAATAATTCAAATTTGTCTCTGGAATGTGTTAGGTGATTTGTCTGTTTTAGGAAGGGCCTTGACCTTCCTAATGATATTTAATTTAGGGTAATGAAAGAAATGGCATTCCATCATCCCAGATTAGTTAGATAGGCAGTTCTGGAGGTGGGCGACATAGGGGGCGCCAGTGGGGCAGCTTTTAAAACAATGTGCTCAACCTTCACAGTGGCCAGAGATGTCCCACTCACCTCCTACATGCCCTGGGAATTCCACAGGCTCAGTGCTTTGCTCCCAGGGGTAGGCTCACACATCTGGGCCATCTTCCCATCGGTATGGAGAGGCCTGCCATCTTGGTAGCAACGGAGGAATAAATCAGGCAGAGAAAGAAGTGCTTCTTATGTCTAAGAAGTTAGGAGCTGTTCCCTAAAATAAAGAAGGTGGGTTATAATTCTTCTCCTCCAGGAAGTATGGGAAGGAGAGAGAACAGAGAGAACAAGCTTTCAGAAGGCTAAAGATGGCCAACTCCCTATAGCCCTTTCTAGGATCTTAGAACTCTTTGCCCTGAACGTCAGGACACAGAAGGACTCCAGCGAGTAGAGAAGGACACAAGGCAGGCAGCTAGAGTGAGAACTGTACTGGATTTAGACTCAGAAGAAAAGGTTTGCCTTTTGTTGGCTGTGGGATCTTGGGCAAGTTCTTTAATTACTCTGACCCTCAATGTATTCATGTGAAAAAATTAAAACATCAATAAGATCGGTGACCTTATCGATGAGTGGTAGGTTAATACTAATATGTATTAAAGTATTTTTTTGGAAACTGGAAAGTCCTGGCTCAGTGAGACTCATCATTCACAGTCCTGGGAATGTAACTCAAGGGACATGCCACCTTAGAGATTAAAGGCCTGTGTGTTTAGCACTTAAGAGGCATCTTCAGGTATGTACTTAATCATTGCTCTTCTCATTCTGACGTAGGTAGTGATAACACAAGAATCCAGAGAAGACTAACTGCCTTCCTGCACGTAGATCTCAGCCTCTTCAGAAATGCTTGGCAGTGGTATTACCATCTACTTTGAAAGCTAGGTTGGAATCTGCCAGATCCTGAATAAGAGGATACTTCCAAACACTGCCCAGGCTCCCTTATCTAAGATCCTTTCTTGAAAGGATGAGGAGGTAGTAGGGAAATGGTGGAATGGGGTAGAGCAGCAGGGTGTGTGCATGTGTGCATGTGTGAGTATGAGAGTGTGATAGCCACTGCTGATCTTTAGCTTTCCCATTTTGAGGCAGAATAGTAAGAAACTAGGAAAATTCCTTGGCAAATGGAATGGGGACACCGAGGCAGATAGCTGAGCAAACTGGCCAAACAATGTCCAGCCAGATACAAAAGGTCATCTCCCTGGAGATAACATCTAGGCCTCAGCTGTATTTCAGCTCCAGGCCTAGAAAAGCAGCAAAACCAGGTGGGCAATGCCAGAACCAACAGCAATGACTAAGGACCTCCTGACCTGGCACTGACCCATCAGTGGAGACCAGGACCCTGGAAGAGCAGCACACCTGGAAAACTGTTGACTATTCTACTGAAACCCTCCCCTGAGACCTCCCCTAAGATTCCTGGCTGCAAGAGAGAGAGAGAAAAACTCAAGACAAAGGACCCAACATGTACTCTCCCTCTGGGGAGCAGCCTGCTCCATTCCATTTTGCATTTTCTTCTCTCTCTTCTTCCCCCACAAGCACACATCTCCTCAACCCTAAGGGTGCTGGGGAGAAATGGGCAGCAGTAGCTTGTCCCAGGCTGATCCCCTGAACCTGTCCCCAAGGTCCCCCTTTTCTCTGACTTCCCAGTGAGGTAAGGCAGCCCTACCTAGGCCCTCCTGTTGCTTCTTCTATGCTAAACCTTTCCCTGTTTCATTGTCCCCAGTTTTAATAAATGCATCCTCACAGTTGCCTGCACTCGTGTTGTGAGATCTTTCTTACATGAAGTCAAGAACCCACACACTACCAGCTGGGCCTAGACAGACCCTAACTCAGGGCCAGGCCCCTGTCCGGTAACAATGTGATGACCTTCCCGCACAGGGGAGAGGGACAAAAGAATCACACCATTGAAGTGTCAGGGCACCCTAAGGCTTCCTCCCCTGATCTGAACCCTCGTCTATCTTTTAGTTTGTCCCCTTTTTTGTTTTGACTGTTGCTTCCACCCCTGGATTTAGTGTTTCTGTTCTCTTGACGTCTTATCTTAAAGCCACAGGGTCTCTGGGATCAAATGGTACACTCGTTTAGAGGAACATGGGATACGTGCTCTGGGACCAATGAGGTAACCTGCAGGCTCCCATTGTTGCTGAGAACATGAGAACATGAGCCACAGGTTCACCTGGGTAGTCTCCAATGGGCTGCTCTCGTTTGAGGTTAAGCCTGGCTCTTCCTAAGCCCTCACAGACTTGGGTTCCTCAACGGAATCTTAACCTTTATTCCCCTCCTAGCCATCAGCCACCATGAGTCCTTCACCTCAGGACCTTTAGTTAGCCCTGCCTCCTCCAAGCCCTCCCTACCCTTCGTGGTAACTGGGTGAGTTTCAAATTGTCTTCAGTGCACAGCGCGTTTCTAAAAACAGAACCCTTAGTAGGATTTAGTAAGTTAGGACTCTTCAAAAGGTTGCATCCCGTCTTAGGTGAGGCTTATGGTATAGGTGACTTTGGGAGTGGGGGGGAACTGTTCTAGAAGGATCCTGAAAGGGAGGGGCAGGGCAGGATAGGGAAGGGGAAAAAGTCAAGCAGGAATGTGGCTTCAGGAGAAATGTGGCCTCCATCTGGTGCTTCTGGGAACTCTGGGCTACAAATGGCACCCCAGAGTTTACCCTGCATTGAGGCAAAGGGATGGGTGCTCTGATATCCCTACACCGGTCAGTCACTGGCTTTAGGCCGTGGAGGGGTGACGTTCCCAGGTGTGTGGGGAGGTGGCTCCAGCGGTCCAAGCACCTGCACCAGCTGGAAGAAGGGCACTCTTGATTGTAAAATGGATCTCAGGTGCACCAACACCTCTGCTAGATACCCTTGGACTCTAATTTCAGTCCTGGAATTCTGCCATATTGAAATCATTCTGAGTGTAGAAAACACACACACAGTGATGTTTATTTGTGTTCTTTACTACAAAACATTTTAAAATGCAAAAACGCACAGTTTTACAGGATAGGAATAAGTCGACTGTGTAGTGGTATAAATTAAGTAAATAAGTAAATAAATTACACACTTGCACAGCGTTCTTTGCCCCACAAGCCTTGGCCCTGACTACCTCTCTGACTTTATCTGGAACCACTCTGCTCCCTTGCTCGTTCTACTCTACCCAAACTGGTCTCCTCTGTCCCTTCAGTACACCAGGCTGGGTACTTTCCGTGGGCTCTTGCACTTTCATTCTGTCTGCTGGAACACAGCACAAGGCTGCTCGTATAATCACTCTGGACTTAGATCCCCTATTATCCCTCCAGGGAGGACTTCCCTAAGCCCCCATCTTCAGTAGCTTCCCTTATCACTCTCCAAACACATCATCCTGTTTTAGAGCTCTATTGCTCTATGGTTTGCTCATTTATTTCTTATCTTTTACCTGTCTTCCGTCCACTAAGAGTAAAAGATCCTGAGGGTGGCCATCTTACCTTGGTTTTATTCACTACCTCATCCAGAGACTGGTGCATAGGATTTACTCAGTCAATGGCTATTATGATAAGTGAATGAAAGTATACATAGTTTTAAAGAATGTTTAGCAAAATTATGCAATAACGTGACAAGATCACCAAAATCTACTGTTAAGTAAAAATGTCATGATGTAAAGTGTCGTGTTGTGTCATTAAATCTGCACAAAGATAACTTCTGCTGTGGCCATGATGAAGTAACAGGGACTCCAGGAATTTACTCTCTTTCCTTAGAGAACTAAACACCTGGACAAAGTAGGACTTAATGGTTTCAGACCTTGGTTAGTAGCAGAGGATTGTGGCCCCTGAGAGATGGGGAAAAACACAAGTCAATATGATTGCTTCAGCATACTAGCTGCAAACAGTGTCCAGGCTGCAGTGTAGGGAGGGGAACCCAAACAGAGCCTGACGCACTCGCTAAGTTGAGAGATTGAATTTCACAGAAGCCAAAATGGCTAGTTAGAGAGGCAGCTTATCAGAGATGAAGGACCTGTGCAGAGAGAAAGCTCCAAAGATCTACAGATTGCGTCTTTGGCTGAGTGCTGTTCTGTGCACGTGGGGGAAAGCAACCCCATGAGTCTGGGGAGGAAGGACACAGAACAATATAAAGCCAGATTTGCCCAAATTCCTGGAGCTCACAGAATTCTGCTGCCATTAGCAAGAGTGGAAAGACCTCATACTACACAGAGCATCAGGTGCGTCCTCAGAAGGGCATTGTCATAGTAGTGGGGCTAAATTAGCCCTAGAGTCACTGTTGCTTAGGTCCCACCCTAATAAAGCTTAAAGTAAGCCTTGCAGGAATCAAACTGACTCTGAGTAACTTAGCTGCGTGTCAGAACAACTATGGCATCAAAAGGATTACGACAAAATCTAGTACCCAGCAATGTAAAATTAACAATATCCTGCAACAAGAAAAACTTGCCAAGCACACCTCAAAATAGGAAATACTATCCATGAGTAGGAGAAAAATCAATCAGTAGAAACAGACCCAGAAATGGCAGAGATGATGGCTTTAGCAGACAAGAACATTAGAACAGCTGTTTTAAGTATGTTCCACATGCTGAAGAACATAAAGAAAAATGTAAAAACCATGAAGGGAGCAATGGAAGATAACAAAAAAGATTCAATAGAAGTAGAAGTGAAAATACGGTATTTGAGGTAAAAAATATATATATTACATGGGATTAAGAGCAATTAGATAACGCAGAAGAAGAGATTGATGAATTGAAGACATAGTAATAGAAACTGTCCAAAGAAAAAAGACTTTAAAAAAACAAAAAGAGTTTCAGTTACTTGTGAGACAATATTAAGTGATTTAACATACCTGTAATTTGAGGTCCGGCAGAGGAAGGGAGACAGGAACATTTTTGAAAAAATAATGGCTGAAGTTTTTCCCAATTTGATAAAAACTATAAATTCACAATTACGAGAAGTTCAATAAACTTCAAGAAGAAAAACCATAAATAAAACCGTATCAAGACACAACATCATCAAATTGGTGAAAATTAGTGATAAAAATTAAAATCTTAAAAGCGATCAGAGGAAAAAAAACATAATGCACAGAGGAGCCAAGAATGAGAGCGTTCTTCCATCAGACGCTGCAGATAAGAGAGCGGGGCGACATCGTTACAACCCTGAAAACAAGACTGTCAGGCTGGGATTCTGCCTCTGCTGTATGAAAATATCCTCCGAAACAAAAGCAAAGTCAGTGCTTTTTCACACAAAGAAAAGCCACAAGAATTTGTTGCCAATAGACCTGCGTTTGAAGAAGTATTAAAGGAAGTTCTTCAGGGAAAGGGCAATGGAAATTTGGACGGGGATAGAGAGGATCAGAAATGATTAAATATCAGGGTAAATGTGAAAGAAAGTTTTCTTGCTTTCCAATCTCTTTAAAAGATAATTGATTAATGCACGTCTAATGACGAAGTATATTGGGATTTATAACAGATGTCTAAGTAAAATGTATGGCAACAATAGCACAGAAAATAAGAGAGAGGAAACGGAAGTCTACTCTGGCAGGCCTCTTGCACTCTACGTGACTAATGTGAGATTATTTGAGGGGAGAGCGTGATAAGTTACAGATGTATGTTGTAAACTAGGGAGCAGCCACCCCAAAAAAAAATGTTGAGAGATACAGCTAATAAGCAAATAGAAGAAATAAAATGGAATCATGAGTAAGTAGTCAACAAATCCAAAAGAAGACAAAGCGAGAAAAGAAACAAAGAACAGAGGGGACACATAAAAAAATAGCTTTAACTTTCCACCCAACACTGGTGAACAACACGTTCCCCAACCTCCTGATTCGGGAAATGGAAAGCCACCCGGTCAGTGAGCGCTGCACCTCGGGCTCTTACGTGGAAAGGGAGTTACGGTGTGAATCATGGCCCACACCAGACAGTCCCCCACCTTCCTCAGCACGACCCTAAAGGACACCACTAGGGAAACTCCCACGGACCTTCATTTCTCACCCAGAAAATTCTGTCAATCAGCTAGCTCATCAGGCAAATCACAGCAAGGAACACCATTTGTGTAGAGGGAAGAGCCAGTGTGCTAGGATAGAACAAGAGGGACCCAAGACCATACCTGTGCAGAATGTCCCCACTGAGGTCTCCTCATGCATCAGGCTTCTACCCTCACAAGCACTAGAAAGACGGGGTCTTCTGAGAGCACCATGAAGCCATATGTTGACTAGCCGGAAGGGCCTCCTTTCATTTGCCGTGAGCAGGGGTTAGTTAATCCGGCTAGCTGGACTGTACCTCGGAAGCACTCTCCCTGGGAGAAAGAACTATTGAGCAGTAAGTTTTCTGGGTTGAGGTGAAGTCAGAAATGGTGGTCAAGAAGGTTGTCTCAGGAAGAGGGAAATTATACCCTGGAGACCAAGGCTACTGGCTCAGTTTTGCCCGTGGGGCCAGTCCCGTTGTGTCTCACGTGGCAGTGGTGCGGTGGTTCTTAGTCATTTTGAGCTGGAGCCACACCTTGGACTCTTAGAATGTGGGGTGGCACATGTGGAAACCATTATTACAGTAATAATTCCAAGTGACAACAAAGTCAGAGGTGATTTCATCTACAGCCATTGCTAGAGCATAATAAGGCCCCACAGCATCTGTGAGTGTAGACAGGGCCCTAGTTCGTGGTCCTTTTCCATCACCATTTAGAAAGAGCCTATGTATATGGAGAACCGTATGGAAGTTTCTCAAAAACTAAAGATAGAACTACCTGTAACCCAGCAAATCCACTTCTGGGTATTTATTTGAAGACATCCAAAACACTAATTTGAAAAGATATATGCATCCCTATGTCCACTGCAGCATTATTTACAATAACCAAGGTGTGGGAGCAACATGTGTGCCCACTGACAGACAACTGAATAAAGAAGATGTGGTCCATGTATAGAATGGAATACTACTCAGCCATAAAAAAGCACAAAATCTTACTATTTGTGACAACATGGAAGGGCGTACAGGGGTGTCCAACCTGCAGCCCACAGGCCACGTGAGGCCCAGGATGGCTATGAATGGGCCCGACACAAAATCATAACTTTATTTAAAACATGATGAGATTTTTCTGAGTATGTGTTACAAGGTATTTAATGTATGGCCCAAGACAACCCTTCTTCCAGTGTGGCACAGACACCAAAATTTGGACACCCTGATTGAGGGTCTGATGCTTAAGTGAAATAAGTCAGAGAAATACAAATACCGTATGATTTCACTTATAGGTGGAATCTGAAGAACAAAATAAACAAACCGAACAGAAACAGACCCTTAGAGACGGAGAACAAACTGATGGTTATCGGATGGGGGTTGGGGACTGGGTAAAAAAGGTGAGCAGATTAAGAAGTGCAAATTGGCAGTTACAAAATAGTCACAGGTGGGTACTATACTTATTGGGGAATCAGTAAATTATATAAATGCCTAATCACTATGCTGTATACCTGAAACTAATACAATGTCAACTATAATTGAAAAATAAAAATTATTTTTGAAAGACCCTATTTATTGTTCCCCCCCAAGCCATCTCTTACATAATCCTAAAACCAAATTCTTATGTGTTGCAATCAATACAGATTTTGGGGGGTATGGTGGCATTTTTCATGTGTTGGGGTGCGATGGCGAGGTTCTAACTCCACGTCACACCATTCCTCTTTCTAAAAGAAAGTTTGCATCTCTCTATAGCCTGTAGCGATTTACTTGTCTCAACCTTCTGACATATGCTGAAAATTCAGCTGTAGCAAAAAATTAACTTTATGTGTTAACCAATGTTTGGCAGTGCGTATGAAAGCATCAGCAGAAGCAGAAAGTAAATAGGAAACAGAGTTCTAGCCCCAGGAAGTTCAACTCGATTCAATCAAGGCTAACTAAACACCTGCCGCATCCAAGGCCCTGAGCCTGATCAGGTCACACAGGGTGGACTTCTGTCACTGCAGAAGCTCTTCAGCCTTGAGCCGTGTCACTGGGCTAGAGCAAGGCCGGTCACAAGTGAGGAAACCGCTTATGTACGTCAGAGATATGTTTTCTCTTTTTTTCCCTTTGGAAAGATGTTCTTGGGAGTTCTTTGCCAGGAAGTTGGTCACTTCCTGCCCCCGTGATGAGGTTTCCGAAAGGCATAAATAGCTTCTCTTACCACGTGGAATTGGCTGAGGATGCCTCCATACACCAGCAGGTGGGCCTCAGAGGAGGGTGCTTCCCGGCACCAGGAAAGGTGAGCAGGGCAGGGAGCTTGGGGGCAGGGAGCAGCAGCTACAGGACAACCAGTATGTTCTCTGTGGAGTGGGCGTGAGGGCTGAGGGCAAGAGGACCTGGAAAAGTAGCAAGTCTGCTGGAGAAACTGCTAGAAGAAATGCGCTGAGCATGTGGGGAAGCACAGGAGAGAAGACAGGGGAGTCAGTGGTGAGGAAGGGTAAGAAAATATGTCGTAAGGGTCTGCCGAAGGAACAGCAATGCCCTGCCAGAAATGTCAGTCACTGGGTGAGCCACAAGCAGGAAGGGGTACAGGCAGGGGAAGAAAATGACCGCTGGGAGGGCTGAAGGCTGTGACACTCACCTGGGCATGCCAGACTAAAGAACTCCCCAAGGGTGTGTGTTGATATTATATTAAAATTTGTATCATGCATACATTATTTTTGTGTAATTTAATGTGTACTAAGCTCCCTTGGTAATTTACCATGGGAGTGATTCAATTCTTTATTATCAAACACATCCTTTCTAGCTAAAGGTATTGGCCCATCCAGGCAACAGGGATCCTGCCTCAGGCTCGGGTTTTAGAGCTACTCAAAGTCTGGTCCTTATACCAGCAGCACTGGCATCACCTGGCAGTTTGTTAGAAATGCAGAATCTCGGGTCCCACCCCAGATCTTACCAAGTCAGATCTCAAGTGATCCACACGCATGTTGCAGTCTGAGAACCACCTTCTTCCAGCCGAATCTCACCCCACTGGACAAGGAGGCCCCAGAGCCAGGCAGATGGACCGAGCTCCAGGTGGTAGAGACACCAAAATCCTCTGCACAGATGGCTGTGCCTGACCCTGCCTCCAGGGCCTGTTGACCTTTCCCCAAACCTATCCTCCCAGGGCTGACCTCACTGTCAGTGTGAGATCTCTGGGACAGAAAGGTGGCCTCAGTGCAGCTGTTTGCAAGGTGTGCGGACAGAGGCTGTGGGACCTGCAGGCCGTAGGGCCGAGAACTTGCACGTGAGGCTGCTCAGAGAGAGCCAGATGCAGGAAGGGGAGCGGGGCAGCTGAGGGAACGGGAGGCCTTGTCCCCGCGCCGCCCCATTCCAGCGCAGAGCTCCCAGGAGCTCAAGTTCTGCATCTGAAATTGTCCTTTCCCGGCCATTCTGAAGGTATATTTGTTAGGGTAGGAGAAGAAAATATATTTTATTTAAAGGTTTGTTCTTGCCCTGACCAGTGTGGCTCAGTTGGCCAGACATCGTCCTGCAAAACGAAAGGTGACTGGTCAATTCCTGGTCAGGGCACATGCCTGGGTTGTGGGTTTGATCCCCGGTTGGGGTCTGTACAGGAGGCAACGGGTAGATGTTTCTCTCTCACATCAATGTTTCCCTCCCTCTCTTTCTCTCTCTCTCCCCCTCTCTCTAAAAATAAATAAATAAAACCCTTTAAAAATGTATTCTCTAAATTCGTAACTTTAAAATATTTACACATACGTACATGGACTCCAAGTGTGCTCTTGCCTACAATGCCCAAATGTTTTTGTTTTATTCAAAATACACAAATCTGGAGAAAGCCAAATGGTCATTCTCACATTCACTGGTTCCCAAGCAGGGCGGGACTCTACCGGAATGGAGTGGTGGCCCACTACCCAGTTTGTGATAAGAGAGAGGAAACATGCTTTACAACTTGAAAAGGGGTGTTATAAAGGAAGACACAGATTCTAGAAAGTAGGGTAAAAACAGACCAAGAACCAGTCATTACAAAATTTGTAAAGCGCTATAACAGAGACATAAGTAGAGTATCCTGTTAGCCCAGAGAAGACAGACATTTATTCAGCCTGGGAAGTTTCCAGTGTGAAAGCTGGGACTTCCAGGATGAAGTGGCCGTTTTGGTGAAAATGGGGTGGAAAAGGCAGACTGTAGCTCAGGCTGGCTAGAGGACGGACTGGACTATGCAGAGAAAGTCCTGAGGGCCAACTCTTCAGAGGTGGGAGGAGCAAGGCTGTGGAGGGTCTCTATTTAGGAGACCAACATTTCCCAAACTGCTCTGCAGCCGTCTCCATGCCGTGAGAGGTTACTAGGATGTTACCAATATTTTTCTTCCAAAATTTTTATAAATATATATAAACAGTGTTATGTAGAATGATGGTGAATCTACCTGTGAGAAAAAGTGAGTTTAGACAGACCTTACACCCTTCACAAAAACATCACAGACCTAAAAGTAACACAAAACCAGCAAAGTCCTAGAAGACAACATAGGAGAAAACCTAGATGGCCTTGGGTATGGCAATGACTTTTTAGATACAACACCAAAAGGCACAATTTATGAAAGAAACAACTGGTGAGCTGGACTTCATCAAAATTAAAAACTTCTGAGAAGACATGTCAAGACAGTAAGAGAAGCCACAGACTGGAAGAAAATATTTGAAAAAGAAACACTTGATAAAGGACCAATAGCCAAAATATACAAAGAACTCTTAAAACTCAACAATAAGAAAAGAAACAACCCAATTAAAAAATGGGCAAAAACCATGAACAGGTACTTCACCAGACAAGATATACAGATGGCAAGGAAGCATATGAAAAGATGATCAACATCACATGTCATTACAGAACGGAAAATTAAAACGGCAATGAGATACCACCACACAGTTGTTTAGAATGGCCAAAACCCAGAACACTGACACCACCCAATGCTGGCCAGGATGTGGAGCAGCAGAAACTCTCATTTATTGCTGGTAGGGATGCCAATGGTACAGCCACATTGGAAGACAGTTTGACAAGTTTCTTATAAAACTAAACATTCTCTTACCATATGATCCAACCATTTTTATCCTTGGTGTTTTTACCCAAATGAATTGAAAACTGATGTCTGCAGACAAACAAACAAACAAACAAACTGTACATGGACGTTTATAGCAACTTTGTCCATAATTACCAAAACTTGGAAGCAACCAAGACATTTTTCAGTAGGTGAGTGAATAAACGGTGGTATATATAGACAATGGAATATTATTCAATGCTAGAAAGAACTGCATTATCAAACCATGAAAAGACATGGAGGACTCTTAAATGCACACATATTACTAAGTGAAAGTACCCAGTCTGCAAGGCTACATGCTATATGATTCCAACAACATGACATTCTGGAAAAGACAAAACTGTGGAGACAAGAAAAAGATTAGTGGTTTTCAGGGGTGTGGTAGGGGAAGAAATGAACAAGGAGAGCACAGAGAATTTTTAGGGCAGTGAAACTATATAATGGTGGGTACATGTCATTATACATTTGCCAAAACCTATAAAATGTATACCACCAAGAGTGAAGAACCTGGATGTAAACTATAGACTGGATGATAAAGATGTGGCAATGTGGGGTCATCAGTTAGAACAAATACACCATTCTGGCGGGGCACATTGGTAGTGAGAGGCTGTGGGGGCCCAGGGGTGTATGGGAAATCTCTGTACAATCTGCTCAAATCCGCACCTAAATCCGCTCTAAAAAATAAGGTTGAAGGAGAGGAGGACACGGAGATGAAAATGACACTGCCTCTGTGGTCTTCCTCCTAAAAACCCATAATCCCAGTCAAATTGTGAAGCCCAAAGACATCAGACTAATCCCAATGGAGAAGCACTCAGCAAAGTACCCGACTAGTATGTCTAAGACACTGTCATAGCCAAGAGGAGGCTGAGGAGATGTGACAACAAAATGTGACATGGCGTTCTTGATGGGCTCCCAGAACACAGAAAGGACAGTAAGTGAAAACTCGGGAAATCTGAATCAAGTGTGTTAATAATAATGTATCAACACTTGGCTCACTAATTGTAACAAATGTCCATTACTTTCTTGGCAATGTTTCTGTGAATCTAAAAGTATTCTAAAGAAAAATTTATCTTTAAAAAAGATATTGAACACACTTATGTGGTTTTTACCCATAGTGTCTCCTTGCCTTTGGAGATGCGTCAATGCAAGCACAGCGGGCAAAGCCTCGCACACCTGTGCCGGTGGGTGCTGGAGGGAGGCAGCAACCCTTAACCAATCAACAATCATCTCTCATTAGGCTCCTGTGATTTCCACAGTCATTGTTATGCTATCCCATGTTTGTTGTGGCCTAAGCATTTACACGCCATTTCTTCACATTCTGTGCTGGGCAGCAGGAGGATGAGTCTGCTCTGGCTGCCATGACAATAGACATTTATTTCTCACAGCTCTGAAGGCTGGCGGTTCAAGATCAAGGTGCCAGCGGTGCCAGGTGGGTTTCCTTCTAAGACTTCCTTTCTCGTAGGCAGCTTCCATCTTGTTGTACGTTCACGTGACCTCTTCTTTGTGCCCATGCAGAATACAGTTGATATGTAGCTTCATCCTTTTTTTTCTAAGTTAAAAGTCAGAACATGCCAAGAACATAAAATTCCAGCCTGACAGATGAAGTGAGGAACAAAGGGAGGAAGTGACCACGTTGGCTGGGTGTCTTTGAGAGAGAGGGGGAGAGAGAGAGAGAGATGTCTTACAACTCCATAAAATGTCCCCGCCTCATCACCTCATCTAAACCTACTTTACCTCCCAAAGGCCCTATCTCCAAATACCGTCACAGCGAGGTTAGAACTTCACCAAGAGTGTTCTGGCGGAACTGGGTCATTTTGACCACAGCAGCAGGTAAGGCCCCCGGGCCCTGGAGCCACGCTGCTTTGAACCACTTACTCTGGGACTGCCTGTACCTCCACTTCCTAATTTGTAATAAAACCTTGCAGGTTGCTCTGAGGATTAAACAAGTTAATGCACACAAAGTGCTCAGCACAGTGTAAGTGTCCCCCATTCAGATGTTTGGGAAATGCTAGGACAAACAACCAGGAAGCTTTTACAAAGTTTTGCTCAGCAAGGGCCGCCTCCAACTTCTACTGTCTCTGCAGGTGCACCCAGCAAAGACACCCAGCCAGAGTTACTGCTTCCTCCCTTTGTTCCTCGCCGCATCTGTCAGGTTGGAATTTCATGTTCCTGGCACGTTCTGACTTTTAACTTACGGGAAAAAAGGATGAAGTTTCACATTCAACTGTGTAATATTATGATGATTCTCAGCTCCAACTCATATTCTTTTTTTTAAAGGTTTTATTTATTCATTTTTAGAGAGAAGAGAAGAGAAGGAGAAAGAGGGAGAGAAATATCAACATGTGGTTGCCTCTCATGTGTTCCGTACTGGGGACCTGGCCTGCAACCCAGGCATGTGCCCTGACTGGGAATCGAACCGGTAACCCTTTGGTTCCCAGCCCGTGCTCAATCCACTGAGCTATACCAGCCGGGGCCCAACTCATATTCTTTAGGCAGAGAATCATATAAATAAAAACAGACATCTAATGAATATACAGCACTTAGTTATGCATTCAATTTATTTGAATTCCAGGTATAATTTTGATGTCTTAACAAACGCCTACCTTTATTCCATGGTGAACTTCAATGGTCATCGCTTTCTTACCTCACCTGTGGAATAATCACAGCTATTGACTGCACTTGCCCTTCAATTAGGCTAAATTAAAATAGCCCAGCACATCCTCCACCATTAGTTTGCGCTCTCACGGGTCCCATTTTCAACTTGCTACACATATTTGAATGGTTGATGTCGACCATGGACTGTACTTTCTTTATATTTTTAATTGTGGTAAAATACACATACCACAAAATTGATCATCTTAACCATTTTAAGTGTACAGTTGAGTATGGACAATATTTTTACTGTGAATTCCTGTTTTATGGACCTACCTGTTTTTAACTTGTGATTGGGGTAAATACAACATATACATATCTTTAAAAAAATAATAAAGTCCTCAGATGCCTGATAACCACATCCTGCAGGAGGCTGTAGAAGGTTTTTTCTTTGCTTCCTTTTTATTTATTTTTTAACAGTCCAGCTCTGCTCAATGGGAAAAGTTTTGATTTTCTAAGAAAATATTAATAATCCAGATAACAGCAATTACTGTCATAAACCTCGCTGGACAGCTCATAACCCTTCCTGTTTCCCTGGTACCTTATCTTTTGAAATAAGAAAATAAACACGTCTTTGGTTCTCTCCTTTCTGGTGAGGAAAGAAACAGGACAGAGGAATGCGGTTCCTGTTTGGCCAAGAAGGGAACCAGGCAGAGTCAGGGAAATGCCGTGTCCCGGGCAGGCCCCGGGCCAGGACTGATGGAGAGCCTGCTCCCCTGGCTTCTCTGGAAAGCTCTGTGCTAGGCTCAGCGAGACAGTCACTCACAGAGCTCTACATGTGAAGGGTCCACGGCCTAGTAAGGAAGGCAAGGGGCTCAAGGGCATATGTGAGCAGCAAATGAAGGGTACAGGGAGCAGAGGCAGGGTTGGAGGGTGAGAAAAATCTTCATGGGTGAAGTGGGATTCCCGACGCACCTGGGATCAAAGATGGATGGTCTATGGAGAGATAGAGGGAAAATTAAGGGCCTGCTGCTCAGGAGAGTATATGCGCAAAGGAGAAAATGAACACTCATGTTAAGAAAACATGTGTCTGCCTCAACTGTTTTGCTAATGATTTTCATCTCCTGAACTTCAGTTGGTTGATTGATTCTTGCCATTTGCGAAGGCTTTTTGTTTGTTTGTTTGTTTGTTTATTTGTTTCCACCTCTCCTTGAATCCTTAAGGCAACTTCCAGCATTTACGTTTTTATATTTCTGTGGATGAGAAATAGATCTGTCTTTTCTCCTTTTGGGACATTGGCTTCCTGAGGGCAGAGGTCATGGCCGTGCTGTGCAACATGTCTGGGAAAAATACAAGAAGACACTCCTTGCCTGCATCAGGCCACGCATCCAGGGTGAGACTTCTCCCCCCGAAGGAGATGCCTGGAAAGTGGTGGTAGGGTGGGTGACCCTGTCTTCAGACACTTCTGAGGTGCCTGTGATAGCTAAGTTTGGGGAGGATCTATCCCACCACTGACCTTGAATTTCTCCAGACAGATCACATGTGGTTTCCAGGACCGTGTTTATAGAATAGCAACACTGACCAGTCTGGCCTCAGGGTCAGGTCTGGCTTAAGTACAGACCCTGAAGGCACTGATCAATTTTGTGGTTTCTCCAGATGCTCTCGGGGTTTCAAGCTGGTTACTTAACTTATCCTGGTCACGTGTGGTTTGCCAAGAAAAAAGGGCTTCTGGGCAGAATGCCATTAGGAAGAATGTCTCTCAGGAAACAACACACCCTTTTATTTATGGTCTTTTCCTTTTCCCCCATCAAACCAGATTTTGCTTTCTCACCCTACTGAGGTGAAAGGGACAAAGACTTGTGTTTAATATGCAAAGGCAGTAACTCACATTCAGATTGCTATTATCCCTGCAAAAAGACGGCTTTCAGTGCTTTAAATCCTTTGGCTATTTGCTTTCATCACGTGGGTTACATTTACCTATTTTTTTGTTCCAATTTTATACAACATAATCACAAGGAAAGGGAAGCAATTCTATATGATTTTTCTAGCCATTTATTCCATTGAACTTTTGTTTAAAAAAAAAAAGAAAAGAAAAGAAAATCGTACCTGGATTGCATGTCAAGGAATTGCAAATAAGACTTGAATTTATAAAAATTACATTTTATCTTATTTTCCAAGAGAGATGATAAAACCGCCAACACATGCGAGTGTAAAAGCGCTATATGCCCTCGATTTCATTTAGTTTTCTTGTCTGTAAAATGAAAGGTTGTTGTTCCTGAATAGATTATTTTTGTCTCCTTGCAGTTAAATATTTATGATTCTACAGGCAGAAACGGTGCTGTTTTCTGTTGGAAATTTAGGATGGTAACATCAGTTAAGAAAAGAAAGAGGGCTAGAAGGGGAGACAGAAGTTCGGCTGGGAGTGGCCTGGCGACTACCTCTGAAGATCTCAGGGTTCTGAGAACGGTCAGTGTGGGTGTGAACAGGAGGGGGTCCCCAGTCCTCCCAAGGGGTCATTCTACCTGGAGGGTAATGTCTGTAGCCACGGGTTTGGAAGCAGGTGACGAAAGTGTAGGAAGTGGTTGAAAGAGAGTCCAAGGGGAGCAGCAGGAGCCCCAGTCAGCAGGGCAGGGCCCAGCCCCTGCCTGAAAGTGTGCAGATACACTACAAAGCATGCCACACTGGCCAAAACGGACAGACGGATCTGTGGCTATACTCCGCCCACAGGCTACTACTAGCTTCCCACTCTTAAGTTCTAATCCAACAAATCTCTGTATTTTTTAAGTAAAAATCTGAGATCCAGAGAGGGGCAGTAATTTGCTGGAGGTCAGCAAAGGAGGTGTGGTGAGGAAGAGAAGTCAGGTTTCTTGATTCCCAAGAAGTGTTCTTCCACCTGACTTTTCCCCAGCTTGAACTGCTCCAGCCACGCAAGTCTACTGATTGTACAAGTGCCGTGTGCTGTGGTCCTACCTGAAAAACAGTTTTAACAATACCTGCTTCATATAGGTAAAAGAAGATCTGTTTAAAGTCACTTTTAAAAAGTGCCGGCACATTATTAAATCATGAAGACTCTAGAACAGCATCATGCGGTAGCCACATAGGCAATTTTAAATTGTCTAGTAGCCACATTAACAAAAGTAAAACTGCCCTGGCTGGTGTGGCTCAGTGGGTTGAGCGCCAGGCTGTGAACTAAAGGGTCCCTGGTTCAATTCCCAGTCAGGGCACATGGATTGGGTTGCAGGCCAGGTCCCCCATAAGGGGTGTGCGAGAGGCAACCACACATTGATGTTTCTCTCCCTCTCTCCCTCCCTTCCTCTCTCTCTAAAAATAAATAAAATCTTTAAAAAAGAAAACAAAAGTAAAACCAATGAAAATATTATCATTTAAACATGTAATAAATATAAAAAATTATTAATAAGATGTTTACATTCTTCATTACACAAATCTTCAAAATCCGGTGTGTATTTTATACTTACAGCATATGTTGATCTGGGCAACCACATTTCACGTACTCATTAGCCACCTTGGCTACCCTACTGGAGAGTGCCATTCTGGAAGCTTCTTTATCGCTCCATTCTCACCCTGCTCACAGCTAAGCAAGGAAGAGAGTCCCCAGAGCTTTATCTCTCTCAGGCTTTCTATTGCTGGTTAATTAAATCTCTAAGCAATGGCTGACTCACTTGCAATTGAGGAAGACAGTTTAAGAAATCTGTCTCAAAGCCAAGACAGAGCTCCCCATACAAGGAAGGGAGTCAAAGTCCTTAGGGATAGATACCTTGAAGGAGGAGCCAACTTTGAGTCGGGTGCCCCGATGTGGGAGGGGAGAAGACAGGTGATTGACAAGGGGAGAAGAAAACAGAGAAGAGGAATGGGTCTGGTTAGAGTCACTGTTTCCTTCCGGGTCACCATCAAGGGGAGTCTGCAGTGCTTCACTCCCTTAGTCTTCACAACTTGTCCACAAGGTGGGCGCTGTGTAAGGCCCATTTCATAGAGAAGGAAACTGAGACACAGAGAGGCCATGGAGCTAGCCATCAGAAGAGCTAGTGTTCAATGCATAGGTCTGAGGGACTTCGACACTTAGTTCTTAACTACTGGGATGTACTGAGGGTTTTCTCACACCATCTCCCAACACCCAGGAAGGCCACGTGGACATTTGCATGAACTGTGCATGAGTGTGGGTGCTTACCTGTGATTTATTATTGTCCCTCGTGACTGAATGGTCTATTTTCAGGCAAATTTCAATCTAAAACGGAATCACTGCTTCCCAACATAGTGCTAGTTTTTTCATCTTGCTCTTTGCTATTTCTTTTCACCCACCCACTCTTTCTGGTGGATTCCTGGGAACAAAACTGTATGAGGGGGCAACGGAGAGCAGAGAAGTAGGAAGTGAATACCAGAAATGGGGCTTCAGCTGACATTGTATTCGGTTATTTCTCAATATTCCCAGAGTCGGTGGCCAGTCCTGGTGCACATGGGGGCAGCCCAAAGAAGGGGGCCGTTCACAGACTCCACTGCAGACTCCACAGGATGGAAGGCTACAGGCTTCAGCGACAGAAACATCCAGGGCAGCCCCAGGCCGAGTGCGGTCTGTGAATGGCTCCTTTCTTTGGGCTGCCTTCAGAGCACCCTTTCCACCCCTCGGTTACGTACTCACCGAAACCCCAGCACATAGTAGGCACCTGATGCCTTTGAACCGTCACACTTTGAACCCGCTAGTCAAACCACTTTACTTCTTTATAGAGCATTTTCATAAATGTTATTTCTTTCATTGTCACAACTTCTTTGATTGTGAGGCAGGAAAGAAAAATCTTATTATGCTTTCCAGGAAACAAGTAAACAAATTGAGGTTCCGAGGGTCAAGTAAACAGCCCAAGGTTCATGCAGTTAGTAAGTGAAATGTCTGTCTCTGGAATCAAGACTTCAGGTTCCAAATCCCAAGTGTTTCCCATTGCCTGGGGGCAGAGCTGGAAAGCTGTTGGCTTCTCTCCTCTCCTACCCCTCCTTTGCCCTCTGCCCAGGAAAAAGCCTGAGACAGACAGAGCTACCTTTTAGAGGAACCCTAACAGAGGTTCCCTTCTCTAAGTTGAGGCTCACTTCCCGTGCAATAACAAGCCACTCCACGGGTCAGCACCCGGGACTGAGGACCATCTTGGAGCCTAGTAGTGTGCTAAGTGTTGAGATGTAAGGAATAAGGCGAAAAACTCACCAGCAGAGGTTCCTGAATGTTTCTGCTGCACACCCGAGAGAGAGATGGGGAGACCACGTACTCTTAGAAACAGCGCAAGAAGCAGCAGTGACCAGAATAAAGGCAAAAGGTGAATAAGAGCCCAAAAGCAAGAAAAGTCATAAAGTGAATAACAAAGAGACAATTGCAAAGGAAGTGGAAATTGACTTTTGAGCTCCTCTCCCTCACAACTCCTGTTCCCAATATTCCCTGCTAGAATGCCTTATGGCTAGAAAAGACTGGGTAACACGGATGCAGGTGTTCCAGGGATCTGAGGACCCAAGGACCCATGACCCTCTGTAGTTTCTTGGCTTCATGCTGGAAAGAATTCGCCCTCAAGCCACTGTGAAGTTTAAAGCAGAAGTGAGTTTGTAAGTGAAGCACCGAGGTAGAGAGTGGCTACTCCACAGACAGAGCAGCTCCCCTTCAGGGAAATTTGCTTTCTTGATTGAGGTTCTTTTATTCGGGGGGTGGGGGGGGGGAGGTAGGGTATTCATTAAGGGGGAGAAATATTCAGGATCTTCCTGGGAAAGAGGCGGGGATTTCTCAGAGCAGCTACTTGACCATTTTGTGTCCTTATATGGGCTTTCTGTTCCCGATCATGGTGGTGCGGGTGTGCTGCTTAGCAGGCTGATGTATTACAATGAGTGTGTAAAGAGGCAGGGGGTTACCATTAGGTGAAATTAGTTGCCATGTTGGATCAAGCTGGTCTGTGCTGATTTTAAGCCATAAATCCGGGGCAGGGCGGGGAGTGGGGGGCAGCGGGGTGGCCTTACTTCCTGGTTGACAGTTCCTGTAGTTTTTATCAATTGCCACTATTTTGCCACAAACTCTAATCTCAAAATTGGCCATATCTTGGGCTACATGACCCCAAGAGCATTGTGGGAAATTTCCCCTTTGATGGCTTCTTCCTCACCTGCACAGAGAGGGGACTATTGCTGGGGGCTGGGGTGGGACATAGGACTCAGGGAGGGAAAAATCGATGTGTCCGTTGTCTCTGTTGACTAGTCCTCAGAACCTCTTCTGGTTTGTCTGTGTGTTGTTGGTTTTGTGCCATAATGTGTGTGAATCAGTTTGTGCATTTAGTGCTGAGAATTAGATCATTCTATTCTAAGAGTTAAGTCAAGTAGTGAATGGAGGGAGACATCAAAGGGACTCTTCCCCTGGGTAGAAGGGCACACCACCACCAACAGCCATAACCACACCACTCCTTCTTTAATAGGGCTCAGCCCAGTTGGGATGTTTTTGTTCAACTGGTAGGGAGAGAATATCCCTAAGGCTAATCTGAAGGCTCTTAACTCCCAGAAATGGACAGTTTATTTTTTAATTAGGAAAAAGCCAAAGAAACAGTCCCCACTGCCTGTCTGCCCTGCCCAGGTTCCCTATATTGACCTCTCTGAGCTGGCAGCAATCCTCAGTGACCCACCCACCAGGAACTCTGATCAATGACCTGGCAGCTGCTCCTTCTGGAGGAAACTCAGTTCCATTCAGAGCCTGAAGGCCAGCTGCATGGCTGGACAGCTCAACTGCTGCCAGGGATGCTCCCAGAATCCGCATTTCCCAACTTCTCAAAGGGCTTGGTGTTGAATGACGTCAGGGCTCCATCCTGAAAGACGAGGATGCTCACATTGGCTGACCACCAGGCGATGCCTTGCTTAAATTAATCCTCAGCACAAGCTTCAGGAAAGCTGTAATGACCCCTACTACACAGACAGGGAAACTGAGGCTCAGAGAGATGAAATGCCTTTCTCAAAGTCATGTAGCCAGCACTGGACAGGGTGCGAGTTTCAGCACAGACCTGTCTGACTCCAGAGCTGGTGCCTTTCTCACTGCCTCACTTGGCCTCTTGGTATTTTTAGCACTACATGGAAAACGACTTGATATTCTGGGGCACCAGTACCCTCCAACGAAGGGTATAGCTGTGGCTTGTTTGTAACCCCTGCCCCCCTTGGGAAAATAACTGCTCAGCCCCCTTGGTTCCCCATTCAGTGCCTGGGCCCTTGTATTTTGATAAACTCTCCTGATGATTACAATGTGAAATCCCAGTCAAGGACCACCGAACTAGGCATCTCTAGGCCCGGACTGTATGCACCATTAGATTATTGAATACCAACTGTCCAGGCATATTATGTTCCCCGTCTCATGTAATCCTCTTGAAAACCCCATCAGGTAAAGGGATTTCAGTAAACTGCCTAAGGTGCCCTAGTGGGAAAGTGGCAGGCCAGGATGTCCAACCCAAGCAATGCAGCATCCGAGGCTGCAGGCTTAGCAGCTGCTCCTCCATATGGCTTCTCCATTGGTTCCATTACATTTTCATGGGGTCTTCTGGAGAAAATATTTTCCCTCCAGTTAAATGAATTGACTAAGGGGAATAACTCACTTAACCACATGGCTGAGGTTGACAGGGTATTTTGAGACAAACCAAATTTTCGGTACTTCCCACCTCTCACACCTCGAATCAGATGTTATAGATAGGCCAGTCCTGCTGATTCCTGGCATTCACTTCCTACTTTTTTTCTCTGTGTCTCCCCCGCATACAGTTTTGCTCCCAGAAGTCCACCAGAAATGGTGGGTGGATGAAAAGGAATAGCAAAGAGAAGGATTAAGAAAGCAGCCCTTTTTGCCAAGCAGTGGTACTGTTTTAGACTGAAATTTGCCTGAAATACACCATTCCGTCATGCAGACAATAATAAATAGTGTTAGCTAAGGCTTGCTTTAACCAATGGTTGAAGCACGATTTCTAGTGCTTTACAAATATAACTCAATTAATCTTTTCAAGAACCCCACCAGGCGGGTTGTGTCACTATCCTTGGTTTCAGATGAGGACACTGAGGCACAGAAGGTTTCAGAGACTTGTCCCAAATTGCTCAGATGTGAGTGGTGGAGCCATGATTAGTCCCAGATGGTCTTACACCAAAGAAAACTGGGTCTGCTGTTCACCTTGGGAGCAGCCCCTAGGACGGCCTGTGGACTCTGTCCCTCTGTCCGGAAGGAGGGGCAGCACGCTCTGGACCTGTCAATGAGTACGACCTCTCTCCGCCTGCTCTCCAGTGGTTTTCGAGGGTTGAGGAAGAAGGAGACTCCACCTTTTATTCTACTTTGTTTTACTTCTTATTATAATGACAACTCAGAAGAGAAGGTCAAGATCACATGGTAAAGACTGTTTAAACTCATTCTTAAGGAGAGGACCAGGCAGATGTTGCCATGGGTGGGTTCCAAAGGGCAACACATTTATAGATCCAGAATTTGCAAATAGGTGTGAAACTGTTGTTTCTAGGGTGAGGGGGATGTTGTTCCTCTACTGGACAGAATTCCCCTGCATGTCTGTCATTTCAACTTGTAATAAATATTAAAAAGTTATTAATATAGTATTTACGTTCTTCATTTCACAAATCTTCAAAATCCGGTGTGTATTTTATACTTACAGCGTATGTTAATTTGGGCAATCACATTTCACGTGCTCATTAGCCACCGTGGCTACCCTACTGGACAGGGCCATTCTGGAAGCTTCCTTATTGTTCTATTCTCACCCTGCTCACAGCCAACCAAGGAAGAGAGAGTCCCCAGAGGGTTATCTCTCTTAAGCCTTCTATTGCCGGTTAATTAAATCTCTACAGGTGAGATTATTTACATTGCCATTAGTTATCTACTATTTACAGAGTTGTAAAATAGCTCAATAGCAATGAAAGGCTAGAATCGGGTAATCCTAAAGGGTGTGCTCTGAACAATGCATAGTTTCCTACTGGAAACACCTAGGAATTTTTTTTTTTTTTGCTTATTTCAAATTTCTTTACCTTCTTCATTGCTAGAATCTTTACAACATGTCGTACACTATTATTTGAGCAATTTGTGTATTAACTGTATTCTCTCAGCCTTTTTCTGGCCACCATGACTTTTTTCCTCTCCTCGTTCTCCTGAGTTGAAATGTTTATATTTATAAACTAATTTATATTCTGGAGTTTAATAACTCCAATATCTGAAGTCTGGTTCTCTGTGTTGCTTCTGTTGACTCTCATTTACGGCATTTTGTTTCCTTGTGTGTTTTGTGAGTTTGTGTTTCCTGGATCTTTTTTTTTTATCTGCTGGAATTCTTTGAGGCCTGGCTGAGGGTGGTGTGTTCCTCCAGAGAGAATTTACATTTGCTTCTTCTAGGCACTCAGAATCACCATCCACTGAGGATCAATTTAAATGAAACTCTCCATCTGAGGTTTTCCAGAATATGCAGATAGAGTAAATTTGGACTGGGAACCTGAGTTGAGGGCTGCCTTATGGTGACACATGTCTTAAGGAGGCTTTTTCAAGACAAGTAATTCCTAGTTAGTCCCTTTTTGGGTACCCCACTCCCACTGCAGGCCAGTCCTTCAGAAGTCCAGCTTCATGCTAGGGTCTCTGATCTGATCCTCCAGCTTGTGTGGGCCCTGTGGTCTCTAGAAATGGACAGGTTTTCCCCCCAGAGAGCCTCTGGCTTTACCACTCGCTCACCCCTCCACACTTACCGTTTGAGTTTTTATTTTGCCTTTTAGTTTTTATCTGTGTGTGTGTGTAGGCATGCCAGCACAGCAATACATTCTTAAAGTTTAAAAAAAAATTTTAAATTAATTTTAGATATTTTAGGCATTTGGCAGTGGTAGGATTTTTAAGAATATCTGGTCTACCACACTGTGGGAAATAGGAGTTATTTGTTATTTCCAAAGTAGTAGCATAGGGTAATACAATAAACAGGATTCGAGCTCATTTTAATTCAAAATGGCTACTACATGGCAAGCTCAGTACTAGATTCTGGTGAACAAAGTCCTGGCCTCCCCCTCAGGGCAGTGCCTGGTCCCATCTCCCTTACAAAGTCAGCACTGGATTGAAGACGGATTAAGCTGCTTACTAGCTGTATGTACTAACTTAAACAGCATTTCTTAACCCATACAAAGGAAATACTGCATGGGCAGTGGTGAAGACTATGTGAACTAACCTATGGATCTCTGGATAATTTCTGATGCAAGTAACAGAACTCCCAACTTAATATGGTTTAAGCAGGAAGAAACTGATCCCATCACATGCTAAGAAGTCATATCACATACTAAGTCCAGCGTTATCCCAGGCCCCAGAGAGGAACATCAGGACTCTGCCCTCCCCTATGGACCAACATTTATCCATCCGGAGGCTGCTAACAAGACGACTACAGCGATTTCAGGTACCCCATCTAGCCACAGTCCCCAGAGGGAAAAGCCATCTCTTTCTGTCTCTTCCCTAGAACCTTCACCCTCCTCCCCAGATGATTTCCCTTTAGGCTTTATTGGCCAGAGTTGTATTAGACAACCTTTCCTAAGCCACTCATTGTTAAGGGAAATGGAACATCATGATTTGTGTAGACTAGTTAATATTCACCTTTGGAATGGGACAGGTCCCCCTTTCTCTGAGCCCCAAAAGAAAAGAATACAAGGACAAAGTTGGGGTTCTGTTAGCAAGGAAGAAAGGGAGAGACAGAAGTTGAATAGGCCACCAAGAGGTTCCACCACAGTCCACAAATGCCCAGGACAATGATGACCACCCAGGAGAAACGTGTCCAAGAAACGTCAGTCACCAGTTCTCTCAGCTACACCCAAATCTAATCTATACAAACTTGTTTGAGGGCAACACCTTAATGTGACTCTTCACTGAGACATCAAGTCATTTGGAAGGTGGCAATGAAATGTTTTTCAAAAGCTCAATGTGGTTGACAGTCTTCAGAAGCGGATGCCAGTTCTTCACAGCACACTCCACGTTGTGCCACATACACAAAGCCGAGCGAGGGGTCTGGGGTTGGCTGGTTCCTCTTTCAGCTCTCCTCTGTGTTAGTGGATCCTCCGAACCTCTACACAGCTTTCATTCCAAAATTGGCAAAGGAAATTTCCTCTGAGGCACAGCCCCGCCACACTCCACCCGCCATGTCTGTGAGGGAGGACGCCCCGCCCTGTCGTTTCACTTTAAATAAAATATAATAAATATGAAAGTCAAACAAAAGACAGACAGACAAAAAGCAGGCTTATAAAGCCAGAATAAGGAAAACACACACACACTTCACACAAGTGAGAGAGAATAAAAGGAGGCCAGGGAGACAACACCGCTGTGTCCACTTGAGCTCTGGGGAATCCAGATTTTTCTAAACTACTTTTCATATTTAAAGATTTATTACTTATTCTCCCCTTCCTAATCACCTCCTTTTCAGCATTTTCTTTATTCATCTGGAAGCCAGAGGATGAACAAGAAACACCCCCTCCTTCCTTGTCTCCACCCCTGTCCTTCGGAATCCAGGACTCCAGGAAACATTGCAGATAAAACAGTTCCAGTTACTGGAAAATCTTAAGGCTTTCCTCTGTGGATTTACAATGAACGACCTGGGCTCTGACTCACAAATAAAAGAGATACACAAAGAGATAGTAACACCTTTCACGGATCTTAAGTCACTTGTCTTTCCCAGGTTCAAACTCTTCAGTCACACCATGATGAAGGTTGGAGTGGATCAGTGGTTTTCAGACTGTTCCATGTACATGTGTGTGTGTATGTCTTTACTTAAACAACAGAACATCCTTGTGAACGGTGACATCTTACGTGAAGCCCAACAGAAAATATAGACAAGGTAGACGTGCTTTGGTCGAAAGGAAGGTGGGAGTGGTAAGGGTGGAATAAGAGGAGGTGGGGGTTATAAAGGACCCACTCTGGCCCCAGCAGCCCCTTGAAGTACCGCCCCAAGCTGGGCCTTTCCAGGGCCACCTGCCAACCATTGGCCTAGCTGTTCCCTATGGTCCCTTCTGGTCCAAAATGCTAAGGTTCTGCTCTTTGTTTCTTAAACAGGAAGTCCGATTCTTCCATTCTAGCTTCCCACAGTAGCACAACACACCTTCCATAGACATGAAGTAAGAGAAAATATATTCCCTTCCTGCCCTATTTCTCTCTGTAATTTTGAGAGGAAATTAATAAAGGAAATAATATATATATGAAATAACATGAGTACTACCTACCATCCATAATCAAAAAGCTATAATTTCACAAATTTGTTTCAGATAACTTTTTTAAAACAAAGAAATAAAACCTCGCAGGTAAAGTTGAAGCTCTCTTAGCTCACCTCTCCAATCCTATTTTCCTTCTTCTCTCCCCACATAAACATTATCATGACTGAGTAATGGCCCCCAAAGACATCCAAATCCTAACCCCTGGAACTTGTGGGTATATTGCCTTACGTGGCAAAAGGGAATTTGCAGCTGTGATTAAATGAAGGGTTATGAGATGGGAAGATTACTCTGGATTATCCAGCTTAGTCCAATGTAATCATAGCATTTTTATTAGAGGGAGGGTCAGAGTCAGAGAAGATGTGATGATGGAAGCAGAGGCTGGTGTGATACAGCCAAGAGCCAAGGACTATGGGTAACCTCTAGAAGATAGAAAGTCAAAGATTCTGTCCTAGAGCCTCCAGAAGCAACACCACCCTCTGCTCTACTGTACTTCTGACCTCAAGAACAGGTGTATTCTTTTAAGTTACTAAGTTTGTGCTATCAGGAAGCTAATACAATGAGGTAGGTGAGTTTTCATGTGGTCCATGTTTTTATCCTTGGGCTAGGTTGATAGATAGGTAAATAGAATGATAGAAAGATAGATAGGTAGATACAGAGAAATCATTTTATGTATTTTCTATACTCACCTGATGTTTTTGAGAATCTGTTTATTTGATACATAAATGTCTAGTTCATCCAGTTTAATTGCAATGTAGTATTTTGTTACATGAATATACCATAGTTTGTTTATGTAGTTCTCTGAAATGGGGATTAAGATAGTTTTCACAACAATAAACGTCCTTGTATGTATTTCCTTGTACACGTATCTCTTGTACTTATAGGCAAAAGGTCTACTAGAATCTGTATCTAGAATTTGCAGATTCTGGCTTTACCCCAGTCATTTTATTTTACAAAATAAAGTTCAAAATCCTTAGCACATGAGCTCAGACTACTGCAGGGGGCAGGGGCTACCTCTGGGGAAGGGAATAGGATTCAGAGGAAGAACGGGGAGGAAAACTTTCACATTCACCTTCATTTTTGATGTTTGGATTTTTTACAAGCATATATTGTACTACTGCAATTTTTTATATATATTTTTCCAAGTATTTAGGACTTAAAATGGAGGTTGAAAACCAGAGGTCCTCAGGCTGGATACAGCTAGCAGACAAGTTTTGTTTGTCCCACAGGGGTTTATAAAGTATTGAAATATGCATTTACATGAAATAATTCGGAGATTTCACATAAAAATCAAGGGCTCCAACTTCTCTAAAAAAAACAGAGGAGATGGAAACATTGGAGCCGCATTTTCATGTGGCAACAAGTGCGGGGAGCAAAGATGGACTGCTTCCCCAAGCGGAGCAAGCGATTCTCTAGTTTTGCCACAGTCCCCACCTTGCTCTATTGCCTTACTCCCTGCCCATTGCTCATTTACTTTACCTCCTAGACTTTTGCAGGCATTTGAGTCTGCCACCCTAGCGAGAGTTGCCAGATAAAAAATAGCTCCCAGTTAAATTTGACCTTCAGACAAACAACAAATATTTGTTTAGCATAAGCATGCCTCAAATATTGCTAAGTATTTCTATTTGTTAAATCCATCAACTCTGACCCCGGGTCCCAGCTCTCAACAGCCCGGCCTCCCTAGCCCTAATTCCAACCTTGTCTCTCGCTGCCCTCCCTTGCAGCCCTCCGCTATGACGAAACCAGACTGTGCACCAGTTTGCAAACATGTTGTTTGCATTCTCCTGTTGTGGAGTCCCACCCCTGTGAGCCTCCGGCCACGTTAGATGAAATCAGCGCCCTTCAAGACCAAGTTGAAGTTCCAGCTCCTGCAGAAATTTTCTCTGCTTTGGGGACCACTTCTTTTTGTTTGTTTGTTTATTAGAAAACAAAAATGGGACATTTATTCATAACTAAAAAAAAAAAAAAAGAAAAACCAGCCCTGGCTGGTATGGCTCAGTGGCTTGAGAGCTGGCCTGTGAACCAAACGGTCATGGTTTGATTCTCAGTCAGGGCACATGCCTGGGTCTGGTCCCCAGTAGCAGGGCACATGAGAGGCAACCACACATTGACGTTTCTCTCCCTTTCTCCCTCCCTTACTCTGTCTCTAAAAGTAAATAAATAAAATCTTTAAAAAATAATTTAAAAAAAGGAAAACCAAAACACTAAGCAATGGGGTAAGAGATTAATTATAAACAGTGAGTTCCACCCCAGCCCTATCTCTCCAAGGCCTGGTCAAAAGGAGTCTCTGGAGAGAAGGCCTGGTCCACAGAGGACCTGTGAGCCAAGCCTCCAGTTGGACTCCTGCTGCATCTTTGGCCACCTCTCCTCTTGCCCTTGGGTGGACCCCGAACAAAACACCAGTCCACGCTGATTGGCTGTCCCATCAAATCCTGGCCATTGAGTCCCCCCAGAGCAGCCTGGGCCTCCTTGTACATTTCATACTCAACTAGAGTATACCCCCTCAGGTATCCTACACCTGTCCAGGTAGAGGTAGATGTCTTTTTATTTCCCATACTCTGCCAATGTGTAATAGATGTCTTCTTCAGTCACTTCCACATGGACTTCAGGAACAAAGAGAAGCCGGCCTTCAACAGGGCATGGTGGTCCGGGTTCATCTCCATCTTGCTCTATGCTGTCATAATCCTCTGCTTCCATACTTGAGACCCCTCACAGTTGAAGCTGCGGCCCTGCAGTTTCTTCCCTTTTTCTTTCAGTGTGTGGATGCTCTTGTCTCCATCCTCCTCTGTAGCAAAATCCTTGCTCCAGCCTCAGGAAGACTCAGCATGCCTGCCATCTTGCCTTCATTGTAGGGCTTGTCGGTGCCACTCAGGGACAAAGCACCCCGGGAACCTGCTGAAAGCTTTGGGGCATCACTTCTTCCTCCTGATTCCCATAGCACTGTTGGTAGAACTCACCAAGCATTTATCATTTTGAACTTTTATGTTTACACAGGTAAAACATCTCCCTAACTGGATTATAACCTTTGAGTTTTTACTTATTATTGTAACCCTAGTGCCTAACAAATACCTTAAACACAGGAGGCAGATAATAAGAGTGTGTAAGATGCAAGTATGATGTGTCAGTTAGCTTTTCATAACAAACTACTTCAAAGCCTAGTGACTTAAGATAACAGTCATTCTAGTTTATGATTTTGTGGGTTGGTTGGGTGGTTTTTCTGGTCTGGGCTGGTTGAGTTGGGGCTGGATGGTCTGGCCTGGCCTTACTCACACTCCTGGGGTCTCAAGTAGAATGCTAGGACAATGGGAACCCGTAAGAGCCTTTTTTCATGTAGTTCTCATTCTCAAGGAGGCAGGACCAGGAATTGTTCCCGTGGTGGCAAAGGGTTCTCACCAGTGACAGCCTCTGCTTGTGCCACATTTGCTACTGTCTCATTCACCAGAGGAGGTCATACAGCTAAGTCCAGACTCAACAGAGAAACGGATTCTGCTGCTCGTTGGGAAGAGGGGCAAAATCACATTGCAAAGCGTGCAGGCACGCAGGGAGACAAGAACAAATTGGAGGCAATTACTGCAACAATCTATCTCCGATAATGAGGACCCAGTTTCCAAAGTGCTTCAAAATTCATCTCAATTATAGTATGCTTATTTTCAGTCGTGGCCTCTGCAGTCAGTAGAACTGGATTCCTTTTGGAATGCCAAACTCCTTCCCCCAGGGGGCCTTTTCCATGCTGTTTGCTCTGCCTGGAATGCTCCTCCCACCCACCTCCTTGCCAGGCTAATTATTACATTTCCTTCAAGCCCCTTCCTAAAGTCACTTCCTTAGGGGAGCCTTTCCTGACTCTTTAGACCAGGCCAGTCTCCTGTTCTACAGCTCAAAGCACTATGTGTGGTGTGAGGCTTTTACAACATTCACATCATCACTATGATTTGCTTTGTTATGAAGTTATTTTGTTTAACATCACCTCTCTGTCTGAACAGAGAGAGCTCCAGGGCTGAGACAGACTGGGTCTATCTCATTCAACCCTGAATCCTCAGCATCTAGCCAGCCCCATGCCTAGCACAGAGCAGGTACTCAGTATTGGAGGAATAAATGAATGGACATAGGAATGAATGGCCTACAATGTGCTTAGCATGGAATAGACCTGTTCAGAGTACTCTGATCTCTGTCAGAGTAGAACGCACAGGAAACTGTTGGGGAAATAAAAATGGGTTGCACAAAATCATTCAAAAACAACTCAGGACCAAATAGTTATGTATCAGGTACTGAACTGTAATTGCTGTGGGAGGTAAGGAAGAAGAGATCAGGATAGACCAGGCGGTTACCGAAGGCTTCACCTAGGATGCAGCACTTGAATGAGGTCCAGAGAAGGAATAGGATGTAGATGGGATGACATTAGGGAAGGAGATTAATAAGCCAAGGTCATGAGCTTGCTCCTCTGTGGCTCTCATTACACTGGTACTCTCACAAGCTGTGGAGCGCAGAGGGACAGGCAGGAGAGTAAGGAGAGTGGGTTCAGAGGAGCCATTCCCACTGCCACCAAAACGGCTCACGAAGATCATGATTCAGAGGAGACCTCAGCGCTGCCCATACAGAAAAAACAGCTCATTGAGAGACCGAACTGCTCTAAGCCATTGAAAGCAAAAGGCAGAAAGCATCTGCTTCTACTCTCCAGGAGACATTGTGGTCGGGATGCGCATGCACTGTCTCTCTTTTCCTCTCTTTCTCACTTTTAATTATTTATTACGAAAACTTCCAAACACACACAAAGAGTACAAGAAATGCCATCACCAACTGCATAAGCATCAGTGCTTTGCCGTGTTTATTTCCTCTCTTTTCTTCTCCAACCCCATCTTTCTTTTTTCTAAACATTGTAAAGCAAATCCCAGATAGCATGTCATAACACTCCTAAATACTGAATTCAGTGTGCGTCTCTAAAAGAAATCAGGGCATTTTCGTACATAGCCACAATACCTTTTTCACACTCAGCGAAATAAAGCATAATTCCTCAATATCATTTCACACCCAGTTCATATTCAACATTTCCTGATTATCTGAAACATAGCTTTTTACAAATCAGTTTATTGGAATCAGGATCTAAACAAAGTCCACACAGTAATTTAGTTGATATGTCTCTTAAATCTCTTTTAACCTAGACTACTGTTAAATTAATTAATCAAGAAGGCCCTTAGGCTGAGGTGACTCTCATGTCCTGGCAGCCCATGTAAACAAAACTCTAAACCTATAAATGTCTCAAGGTTATGAAATCAAAATGCTAAGGACAACCAGTCACAAAGAGCCGACTAGGCTTTAAGCTGCAGTCCATCAAATAATTTTCTTTCTTTGCTTTTGCACTTCTCCACGTGGCTTTTCCTGGCTCCTGGCAGAGCGGCGCTCCTAATCACTTTCGGTTTGGCACTGCCCGATTCTAATCAATGTTTGCTCACATAAACTCTTAAAATTTTTAATATTGCTTATTGTATCTTTTAACACTATGATGCTGTCTTTTAATTGAGGCTTCCTTTTGCTGACAACCCACGTCAGCCTCACTGCCTTCATCTCACTCCTGGGTCAACAGGGGAGGGGGAAAATGAGAAGATCTCCTCTGTGGAGAGAGGGTAGGAGGGATGGGGTGAGCGTTGGAGCCCTCAGATGTCATGAAAAAGAAATCCCGAGCTGGCTTCAGGGGGAACATAAAAGTAAGAGATTCGTAAGAACTAGAGTTGACCTGTACACTCTCCTAACACCTAAGAATGACAAAAATTTACCGAAATTGTAAGGGTGGTTTCTGTGGGCAGGAGAGGGAGGGTGAGAGAAAAGAAACCAGAGTGAATCTGATGGACAACACACAAGCACAGGCAGAACCAGCTACGTAATTTTCAGGGCTGGGAGCAAAAGAAAAACCCCACAGCCCTTGTTCAAAAATAATTAGGAATTTCAAGATGGCAGCAGAAGAGCATTAAACCAAAGGTGGGGTTCTTCTGAGAATAGGTACTCGTGTGACTGCATAGTCACATGAAGCTGGCCCTTCCATAGGTGGCAGAGTCCAGAAGGCCCCAGGGAGTTTTCCCACAAGGCGATGCTTTTCCAACTGTGTCCCACTTGCACTTGAGAAATGTTCAAAGGCAGTGGGAATTGTTTCTGCATCTGGTAGCTACTACCAGCGCCTCAGACTTCAGGTATCTAGGGGTGGTGAATGGCTTCTGGAGGGTCCCAGAGACCAACACTACATAGTTTATGGACAGTGATGAGTCTGGATCCTCTAACCTTTATGTCAACGTGGGCTCTAGAGCCCGAATGCCCGAATGCCTGCCTTCACATCCAGACTTAATGGCCCCCTCGTTACCTTGTGTAACCTTGGTTAAGCTACTTGACCGGTCTGTGCTTCAGTTTCCTCATCTATAAAATAGGCTAATTAAGAGTGTCTACCTAGAGTTGTTTGAGGATTAAATTAGTTGGTATTTGTTGGCACAGAGCAAACATTATAGGTATCTGTTAAAATAAATCCAGAGGTTGGAGCTTGTAGGGCCCAGACAGATCTCTGGTAGTAGGGGTACCTGAGGGAGGAAGACTGTTTCTGCCCTTCCAGTGGAAGGACACTGCTCCCCAACAACTTACACAGGGACACCCACTCAGTGAGTGGACACCTACTATATGTCAGGCACTTACTGAGTGAAGAGTTAGCCAGACCTGGTCCTTGTCTCCAAGGGGCTCATTGTCTAGCATGAGGAGAGCTCCGCCTGAAGTCAGTCCTGCCCAGGTCTGGGGCCTGCCAGGCATGGCTCCAGGTGGGAGGAAGAGGAGATGCCCTCAGTCTGTTGCCCACCAACAAGGCAGTGTTGCAGCTAGTGAGCATGGCTTGACTTCAGTATCCTGACTCGCTCTCACCAATCTGCCTTGTAACACTCTCTTTAGACCAAGCCTCTGCCCGATCATGCAGCATTTCCACTCTAAGGGGCAACATTTTATTTCCTGCCCTTGAATCTAGACACCACAGCTTGCATTTCAATACCTGCTGTTGAAACCCCAAGATGCAGTCAGCTGCCTGCTCATCCCCTCAGAGAGGCTGCCAGAATCTTGGACTAGGTTGGCCCCACCCTTGGTTAACCATAATTATGTCCCATTGACCTTCTTGGGCTGGTCTAGGCCCACATGTGTCCCCCTCTTCAGTGACTCGTCCCCAGCCTTACCCTCCTATCCTTCACTCTTGGCCATCCCTGGACTCTGAGCAGCTCTGTGGATTTAGGTTCCCGTCTTGTCAACACTCAAGCCCCGGATGTGAAGTTTCCGGGCAGAGGAGGCTGTGGGAGCCTTCACCAATGTCAGTCTGACATTGAAGCCAGACACTTTCCCTTGAACTAATAAATTGCTGTTCCACTACCAAGGTCTTTGAGAGGTAGTTTGTGGCCAGATGGCCATGGGAGAAAGAACTGGCTTCAGAGCGGTGGAGGGAGAGTGACAGGTAAAGACACCAGCTGCTTTCCCATTGATGTGCTCCAATCCCGAGGCCATTGTGATGCCATTCTAGCCAGCAGCCCAGGGGCACCATCTAGCACACCGCTGTCCCAGCCAAAGGCCTCCAAACAGCTGGACTCTTCAGGAAGCTGGAGATAAAAAAAAGAAGTGGTGGGTGGAAGCCAAGGGAGAGTTTTCCTACATAGCCTTCTCCTTCCCTAGATCTGCATTTTAGACTTTCTGAAATGCTGAGACTGAAAAAAGAGTTTCTCCCAGGTCACTTTGAAAGAAGTCATGTGCATGAATTCCCCTCCCCCCACTTTGGGTCACAGAGCCACGGTAAGTGAGAGCTACGAGTCCTGTTGATGAAGTGCCATCGGAACAGCAGAGAACCAGACCCCAAAAGGGTTACTCCCAGAAAATCAGAGAGGATTTTTGTAGAAATCTGAGGACGCCTCTGAATTCTTTGGCTGTGGGGAGGGAAATGGAGCCTAGCCTGGGGAGGGGCCAAGCAGGAGGACAGACAGTAGGGAAGGTGGCTAGGGCACAGGGCCAGGTCCTTTCATCCTGTTAGCCCGCTGCTTCCCTGCAACTTCTGAATGCACAGCATTCGTTCCTCCGACAGAAACTCTGGACTTCCGAGTGAGGGACAAATTGAGTCAGTCTTTAGGCAAAATTTTCTCTGTAAACTAAGAGATTTTTAAATCTTGTTGATCTCTTAAAGGACCAATTGATAAATTAACTAATCAACAATATCTCCTAAACAAAGCCAAAATCTGGTGGGAAGAAAAACGGAGTAAAAGGTGTGGCTTCTCTATTAGTAGAATACATTTTTAAAATTCTAGAAAATACCAAAGAGTTCAGGAAGAGACAAGTACCAGCTTACAGACAACACAGAACACAGAATCTGGGGATTAGGTGGCAGCAATCTCTCCTGTCCAGCATCCGACAAGACTTGGGAAAGGTAGAACGTGAGGCTGGTACTGCTGCTGGGGAGGGTCTTAGTTCCTTCCACATTATGGAATACCCACAGGGTGCCAGGAAGGCAAACATGACTGCTGCATAGCCTCTGCTCTCCCAGTCCATGGGGGAAGCAGAGGTATGAGCAGAGGATGGAGCAGAGCCCTGGAAAAAGGTATGATGGCTGTGTGGCTGGGGAGGCATGGAGTGCGCATGTGCGTGTGTGTGTGTGTGTGTGTGTGTTGTCTGGTGAGAGAGGGAGGGTGTGGGGAGTGAGGGAGGGAGAAAGTATTTCTGGATGGGCTGCACTGAGGACGTAACATTTGAGCGGAGTCTTGAAACCTCAGCTTACTCTGTGGACTCAGAGGAACAGCAATCCAGACAGGGGAACAGCCTGTGAAAAGGCATGGGCAGTTGTCACTTACGAAAGACAGGGTGAGAATTTAGAGAACTGTGTGACTGGAACAAAGGATGCATGTGAGGTGTGCTAGCATATGAGTCTGGGATAAGGGGCAGGAGAAAGATAGAGTGTGCATTTTTATCATGCAGGCGGTCAGGGAGTCAGCCACAGCTTTTAGGCAGGAGAGGGGTAGCTTCATGCTTAACATCAGAAAGATCAGTGGGAGCCCTGGCTGGTGTGGCTCAGTGGGTTGAGTACTGGTCTGTGAACCAACAGGTTGCCAGTTTGATTCCCAGTCTGGGTTGCAGGCCAGGCCCCCATTAGGGGGCGTGCAAGAGGCCGCCACACATGGATGTTTCTCCCCCTCTCTCCCTCCCTTCTCCTCTCTCTAAAAATAAATAAATAAAATATTTTTTTTTTTTAAAAAAAGATCACTGGGAGAAGGGAGTCTCGCAGCTCAGAGAAACCAGAGGAAGGGGACCAGTGCTGGGGGCGGTGGTGGGGGCACTGAGGCTTTGAAGGCGGGAGATGGGAGCAGCTCTTCGATGCTCGTAGCTGTGTGGTGTACGAGACGGGTTCGAGGCAGGACTACTGTGTGGGTGTAGGGGGACCTTTAGGGGAAAAAGCCTGTAAAAGCTCTTTGTTTTAGGAAATAAACGTTTCCATTGCACCGTTCCTTTCCCCAGGAGTAGCTTTTTTTACTCTTCACAGGAAGCATCAGAGTTGACTTCAACTTTACATATTCTGAGGGCTGCTTTGGAATATGTTGCCCCTGGTCCGTGGCTAAGAGAAGGTCTGTGAGTTGTATAATGATGTGAGTTTTCTAGAAATACTATTGAAATCAAACTGGCACAATTGTGTTTGTTTAAAAAAAAAAGCAAGTTCCCAGGGGCAGTCCCCAAATTCTGTACAAAGGGACCCTTCACCTCACTGCCCAAATAGTTAATCCTGAGTTACTCAGAACACCCCACTGGGCGGAAGTTTCAGAGGTAGCTCTTCGCTCGGGAAAAGCTGGGTTGTAGGAAATGGGCACTGAAAAAAAGTGACTTTTGTTCTAATACCCAGTCCCTGGGAGACTGGTGCTTGGAATGTTTACATCCTCCTGACTTTTTACACGATTTCTCCAACTCTTACACATTTCACACACCAAGAGCAAACCAGAACTTGACCCTGCTTCTCGCATGGTGGGTCTGCCAGGCTGGCTGTGGAACTGTGGCTCTGTCAGGAGCCCCGGCTGGTTAGTCAGGAGACGGGAGCAGAGGGCAAGTCAGGTCGAGGTCATGGTTAAAATTCCTATAGAGGCCAACTGGCCGGGCACACCCTGCCCTCCGTTCTCTCTGGCTCAGGTCACATAGGGGGTAGGAGGGCAGGGATGGCTCAATGCAGCCTGTCCCCATTCTCTTAAATCACACAGCTGACCTGAACCAGAGTGGAGGGACTCGCTGGTCCATAACAGGGACTTCAGACACAGTGAGACCTTGGTTAGGAAACCCTCTGGGAAGCAAACACCCTTACGTGAGTACATTTCAGCTGTGGTTGCTTTCCAACTTCCATTAGTGACGTGGGGCGGTGTTGATTGTAGCAACTTTTTTACTAAACAGAAAATATTTTGTCTGCTGCTTCAGGCAAAAATACCAGCCTTACAGCTTCAATTTGCCCCCAGACAGTTTCCCTTCTCCACTCTCTCTTGCTCTGTCCTCCCCTCCCCCCACCCCCTCCTCCCAACCTAGGGCCTCTGCTCCCCTGGCCACCCCTGGAGACCTTTTCCCTGTCAAAGCAAGAAAGGCCCTTATAATGATTGACAGATTAATGACTTCCGTCACTGTTACTTCAACCAGACCTTGCATTTCAAGGTGTTTCTGGGAGCCTGTAGGTCGGGAGAGCAGTTAAGAGTAGGTAGTCTAGAACCAGATCAAAGCCAGGTTGGGACCTGGCCCTGACAGTTACCAGCTGTGTGGTGCAGCATAGGTGCTTCGCTGGCCAAGGCTCAGTTTCCCCCCTCTGTAAAGGAAAGCCCATAATGCATGGGCTGTGAGGATTAAAGGGGAAAACTCACATTAGCTCTCGGAATCGCCTGTCATGTGATAAATGTTAGTTATGATTACTTGTTGGCTGATTGACAGCTTTATTTTACTAATCCTTAGCATAATAGCTCACAAGTGGAGAGGTTTTCAATTTATTTTATTATGAAAAATTTCAAAGTTGTGGAGAAGTTGAAAGCATGGCACAATGGACACTCAACTCCCCCTCCCAGATCTTACGACTGTTTACATTTTGCTGTACATATTTCCCAGAACCGGTTCAAAGTAAGATAAAGACATGACCCCTAAATACTTTCACACACATCTGTTGAAAAATGACATTTTCCTACATATCCACAGTAATCTATTATGCTTAAGAAAATGAATGATAATGATCTAAATCCCCTAATTCCTACTAAGTATAAAATTTCCCCCATGTCTTCTAATAGACTCTTTGTCAAACACCATCCAATCAAAATTCTTACGTTGAATTTGATGTCACATCTCTTTGTCCTTTCTTCATCTAGAGCTGTAGGTGCGAAGAAATTTTGAGAACCATTTTGTTACTGAAATCAGCTTCATGAACAGTTGGCTTAATAACTCGAGGTTAGGGACTCTTATTATCTTCATCTTCCCACCACCTACGTAGCACCCGACACACAAGTGACCAATAAAAGTGGACGGAGGAAAGGAGGCAGGGAGGGAAGGAGAAAGAAAGAGAACAGTGGGAAGGAGGCAGGCCCGGGCACACCCCTGCTTCCACATCCGGTCCGTGCCTGCCTTCGGGGACATTCTGCTGTCATCTTCCTTGGCTTTGGGGGGGAAGGTTTCCTTCTGTGACCTCCTTCCTTCTTGTGTTCCTTTTCCCTTATTTCCTGCTTTCCTTGCCTGAGCGCTAGTTGGCTCCCGTCCTATCCTCTGCTAGCTTTAATCTCTCCCTCTTTTTTGAGAGACAAGATTAATATAAAAATTAGTCTAGAGTAAATTATCTTTTCCTACAGCCACACTCATTTTCCCAATACTCTGGAAGGTAACTCCCACACGATGTCCACCTTCAGTGATGAAGTTCCTGACCACACAGTAAGGCATGGGGAATGTACAGTCTTCGTTAGGAGAAATGCCTTGGTGTCTTGAAGGGGGGTACTCCGCTGGAGGGAGAGGACGCAAGGGGGTTGCCTCTCAAAGTCAGGAGGAGCTGTCCTCCAAACACAACCAACCGAGTTTGGCTCAGGCTTTAGGGTCAAACTATTACTTCTGTATGGTGGAGAGAGAACAGTGACTGAATTGGCTAGAGTAGACCGAAATTTGAACAGTGAACTTCTCCATATCTTGTATTGAATCCGTCTCTAAAATTTTGAGTTAACAAAAAGGCAGACAGCATTTGTGACAACATGACAGTTTTGTGCCAAGTGAAATAAGTCAGACAGAAGAGGACAAAAAGTGTATGATTTCACTCATGTGCAGAATGTAAAACAGAAAAGCAACAAATGAACTAACAAAACACAAAGACAAGTTCACAGATACAGACAACAGAAGGGCGGTTACCAGAGAGACAGGGGGGCAGAGGGAGAGTGAAATGAGTAAGGGTGTCAGTTATATGGAAACCAGACTTTTAATGGTGATCACACAATAGACCATATGGGTATCAAATTACAATGTTGTACACCTGAAATTGACATGTTACTGACCATTGTCACCTCAATAAAAGTAAGTTTATTTTTTTTTAAAGGCAAAGAAGATAAAGGGAATGGAGGTAAGAATCCCTAGCTTATCAGCATGGCGGACTGGCTAATTTTCATTCCAGGCTGACCTCATTGATTTGCTTCTCTGTCGTCTCTCCTTGCTGAGCAGTTGGCTTCCATTCAAAGTACACAAGGCCATTTAATTATTAATCCGAGCAAAACATTATTAGGAAAGTTCAGCTACTGAGTGTATGTGTACATGTACACAACGTGGATACTTCTCTTGGTTATCTGGCTGTTTTGTTTTTCTGTTGAGCTTTCTGGGCTCCTATTCCTTTCCATTCGTAGAGGTACCTACGAGGTGATTGCGGCCACGAGGGAATTCCTGAGAGCTTTTTGGTCCCTCTCCCCTTTTCTTAGATGTGTGTGGAAATGTTTGTTAGCTGTGGAAGGCACAGGTACACAAGAAGAGTGACTGACCTTGACCTTTGAATGGACTGTGCATCTGTGACCAGGAACAAGTTCAGTGTTTGTGTTTGATGATGGTTTTATATCCTGCTGTCAGCAGAGAGTACTTTATAAGGCTCGCTGATGGCCTGGGCTTCCAGAGCCCGTCGTGATTACTTAGCCAACAGTTTTAATGAGTCTATAAACTCATTCTATTTTTATATTAATAACATGGAGAGAAAATTGGCAAGATTAAATATAGAGAAAGATGGGTTTTAGCTTCACTGTTCAGGGCCATTGGGAGTTCTACAGAATTAGATCTAGCCTTTTCTCATTATTTCCTTCTTCCTACAGCTGTCATTCTTTCTTTTCCTTCCTTCCTTCCTTCCTTCCTTCCTTCCTTCCTTCCTTCCTTCCTTCCTTCCTACCTTCCTTTCTTCCTACCTTCCTACCTTCCTTCCTTCCTTCCTTCCTTCTTTCTCCCTCTCTCTCTCTCTCTCTTCAACATTTATTGCATGCTTTGGCACTTACTAGACAGTGTTAAGTGCTGGAAATACAGAGATGAATAACAGGACCCCAGCCCTCCTTGAACTTGGTTTTGTGGGGGAGGCAGAGAGACACTGATCATTCCCATACAATGGGTAATTATAGAGGTAAGCTCAGTGGAGAGGCCCTTAACCCAGCTTGGCTTGTGAGAGAAGGCAGGAAACTTCCTGGGAGAAATAACTGGGTGATTGATCAGGGAGGTGGGTTGGGGAAAGAGAAGGGCCCAAGGCCTTTCTTTATCCAGCAAGTCAAGCCATTTATGTGGTTTAAGAGCACTGGACAAAGAAATTTGGGCAAAGGACTTGGAGGATGTGGGTTTTCCATGGATGGATGACAACAGATTTTGTTGTTATTGGGTATGGTTTGGGACCACATGGGCTGGGTAGAAATGATGCCTGCTTCTGCTCTGGAAGAGTACAGGTGACCCATCCATGAAGTACTGGGTGTGTTCCAAGGTGCCTTCTCAGATGGCTGACCCCAGGAAATGAAAGCTAAAATGAAGGAAAGATCGCCCTTGAAGGCCGATGTATGATATGCACTCAGGGCTGAAGAGTTGTATAAGGGCAAGTGGACAGGTACTAAGAGGTGTGGGTGGAGATCACCAGCGCAGGGCAATGAGGACTGGAGAGGTGGAGGAGGGTTCCTGGCCTCCTCAAAAACAAGGCCTAACTTATGTTGCAAGTCTTACTGGGAGCTCAGGACTGGGGAGGAGTCCTTCCAGCCAGTAGTCAGGCAAGTGGCCACAATAGTTCTGGTGCTCAGCACGGGCAGGGCCCTCCGTGGGCTGCTCCATGAGATACAGGAAGCAGAAGAACTTTTACAGTCTCAGGAAGGTGAGAGGGCGTCCACCGAGGGAAACTTAATTCCTGTTACTTGGAAGTCTCAGCCTAAGAGTAGAAAGAGCATGTATGAGCCCAAAAGACCTCAGTTTCATGACCAGTCACATCAAGAACAGCAATAGTAATAGCCACTGTATATGGTGTCTATCTGTGACAGGGTGTTTCATGTTTCAATTTACCCTTCACATGACTATATAATGACATAGAATGATAGATGGTATCACAATTCCCTCCATTTTATAGGTGGGGAAATCAAAGTTTGGGGAAGCCATAGAATCACATGGGAAGCCAGATCATCCCAACTCTGACGCCCCTGAGCTCAACTGCTCTCCTTACTAGGAATACATACTCAGTGCAGCTTACCTTTGATCTGACCACTGGACCACAGCCCATCAGCAAGGGTGAGGCAGAGAGAGTGGAGACTGATGAGCTGCATTTCTACAGCACTACTAGTTGTTATGAAGATGCATAATTAAACAATTTTCCATTTCTCTAGTTAACATAGTCTTAGTGTATTTAAAAAGCAGTAGTATTAGCCAAGAACATATGATTTAAGGGGAAAAAAATGCTGATTAGAAAATGGACCTTCTGAAGTCTCTTACCTTGGTCATTGTTATGGATTGAATGTCTGTATCCCTCCAAAATTCATACGTTGAAGTTTTAATCCCCACTGTGAGGGTATTCGGAGGTGGGGCCTTGGGAGGTAATTAGGCTTAAATGAAATTATGATAGTGGGACCCCATTATGGGATTAATGCCCTAATAAGAAGAGGAAAAAGGCACCACAGTGCCTCTCTCCCTCTCCCTGTGCACACCCCAAGGAAAGGCCGTGTAAAAAGACAATGAGAAGGTGAATATCTATAAGCCTGAAAAGGAGACTTTGCCAAGAACTGAATATGCCAGCATCTTGGTTTTGGACTTTCCAGCCTCCAGAACTATAAGAAAATAAATGCCTGTTGTTTGAGTTACCCAGTCTATGGTATTTTTTTATAGCAGCCCGAACAGAACAGATGAGTGGTTGATATCAGCAACTGGATGGACATGCTCCCTGCGTGTGCCCATGAACTAGATCTTCCCAGTCAGAGGATTGTTGGCCATATCTTGAGCCCCTCTCACTTTCCACATGAGATCTTGGTGTTCTTCTTCTCATTGGTTGTTTATGAATAACTGATGCAATGACTTTCACAAGACCTTCTAGGGAAAATAAATATATGAGTTGCCTAATGATTCTTCACCGGATGAGATGTTGGACATTGCCTGCCATCTGTCGCCCCAGCTGAATGAATGGGGAGGTAGGCAAGTGGTTCTCACAATGGAGAGGAGAGCCAGGATCTACACAAACCACTGGACCACCCGCCTCACTCCTTGCTCTGGGAGTCCTTGATGGGCTTGAGGGAGACATACTTCAAGGGCATTGTAGCTACAGTCCCTCTGAACACATAGCAGACTCCCAAGCTGTGTGGTGTTCCAGGAGTTTGCCACAGGGAGCCTGTTGTGTTCAGAGAAACTGCAGCTGCCATCCCCTTGAGGTTGTGGAGAAACGTGTCCTATAAATACAGATGAGTAGAAAGCTGTGGCTTGTCAGGGGAACTCTAGCGTGCCTTAGCCATCCTTAGTAGCCAGGTGCTCCCTCTGCACAGTGGCCACACTGCTTCTCAGCTGGGATGATCCGTCAAATTCTGAAAAAGTCATTTAGCCCAGGTCATTTCTCAGTCTGTGAGGCACATGTGTTTCACCTGGGAGTTTCGTTGAGGGGAGATTCTTATTTGTAGATCGAGGGTGGGGTCAGAGGCTGCAACTTTAACAAGCTCCCAGATGAAGCCAGTGCTGCTGGGCTGGAAACCTCACTGGATAGTAAGGATTTACTCTATCACTCCAAGTCAAGATGGGCTGGATTTCAGTGACCATCTCAGCCAAGTGAGAATCCATTCTGCAGCAGACAAGGAACTTCTCTTGTTTAGCAGCTCTCTTATCTCTCAGAAGTTCTCACTAAGCAAAGTCAAATTCCTCTAGTCAAGTCCATTAAGGCCATTTTGTCTAACTGGAGACCCAAAGTAGCCCTCTCTCATATCATAATCCTCGGCTATTTAAAGACTACTAAGTCAGATCTATTTTTAAAAGCCCTGCTCCTCTCTCTGTTCTTATTCCTGCGTTATCCAGCTTGGTCAGGGGGAATGAAACAAGGGGGCACTTTGGTGGAGGAACTGGTGTTTGGAATACTCATGTAGCTGCCTGTCCAATCGGAGTGTCCTCACACACCCGAATACCCTCCACTCTCACTTCTCTATAATAAAGACAACCGAGGAAATTATGAAAGCCAAAATCTGAAGAGAGAATGGCAATCTCCTTTTAACCTCTAGCATCATCACTACTGTTATCAGAACTTGATCTTGGTGTTGTTCACAGGTAACACCTGACCCAGTTTGGGTTTTCTCTTTTCTCCCAGCTGAAAGACTTGGAAGCAAGGATGTAGCCATCTACCGCGGACAAGCCAAGGAGCCTGAGTAACCCAGAACATGAATGAGTCGGTAGGTTGTATTTTAAGTACCAAATAATCTGTGATAGGTGCCAAGCCACTTCCACCTCTGTTTCCTTTTTAATTTTTAAGTTACAGTTGACATACGATATTACATTATTTCAGGTGTATACCGTAGTGATTGGACAGTTATATAAGTTATACACTTCTACCTCTGTTTAACCCCCCTGAACTCTGCTTTCTTTCTGCCCCAGAAAGGTCTGCCATCAGCATTTTGCTGTTTTGTGTGACTTTAAATCAATGTGTTTCCTCTCTCGGGAGCGCTTGTATTTTAAACCTTTCTCTCTGTCCTTTGTAAAAGAAGCTAACGGCCTCTTGGTGACAGGTCATATTACTTAACTGCCCGGAATGGCACAGAGAGGCTGCTGCAGAGATTGCCTACAGTGAAGAAGCTGTGGCCACTTCCAAGTTCACACTGACATCCTGGGGGGAGGGACAAACTCCTTCAGTGGAAAGTGAGGCTTCCAGGAGAACCTGTGCAGTCTGCAGGTTTGCAAAGCCCAAGGGTGTCCAGAAGCCTGCTGTTACTCTGACCCGCCACCCTCTGCAGAACATCCTTTGTCATGTCAAGAAGGTATTACAAAAGGAGACCACAGGAGCAGAGGACGAGATGGTGACTTCTCCTGGTTTATTCTGACAGCCAGTGTGTAGGGTGCTCTGTATGGGGAGGATGACTCACCAGGCTTTTCATGACTCTGGGCCCAGGATTCACAAGTGTTCCAAAATTAGCAACCAAGCCTTGGACACCCACAGAGTAGTAAGACACTTCCCTATGGAAGCAATCAATGGGTAAATACATGGAGAAGGAATGGTTAAAAGAGTCACAGACTATTACAGCTCTTTTAGTTAGTCTGGGAAATCTTTCTGGAGAATATAGCTCTCTTTGCTTCACCATTTATTAACTATCATTCATCCATTCTAGAGTTTTTTAATTGAACATCATCCCTGCGCCTAGCACCATTCTACATCTGAAGAAGGCAGTCCTTCCTTTCGTGGAGCTCATAATTCAGTGGGGGAACTTGCTCAAGTGACTTAATCTCTGATAGTTTCCCCATCTGTAAAAGGGATAGAATGTACCCAGTTCATTGGCTAATGTATATACAGCTTTCATTGGAGTGCCTGACACTTAGCAGCCATTAAATTGTTGGCTGTTAGCTTCTGTTGAGAAACAACTTGTGTGGGAGTAAGATGATTGGTCTCCTGGTGTGCCTGTTGGTGCCATAGTTACATCTCCCCCAGGGGAGCGTAGGGCCTCAGCATTGCCACAGCTGGAAACATAGCCCCAGTGGGGATGGGACCAGAGATGCTCAGGGCAGCATAGCCTCCACCACACTGGGCCTCATCCTCACTTGATCTAAAAGGAACTGGATAATCAATCAGTGTTTGGTGATGATGGTGATGATGATGAAGAAGACTCTATGTAAAGTCTAACTCAATTTTATAGCCATCATTCATTTCCTCTTTAGCGTGGGGAACCACCCAATCCACTGCACAATGAAAATTAAGTCTGAGAATGCCAACATGTGTCACTGGTTGTAGTTCCACAGCTAGAAATGGGAAAGTCAGATTGCAAAACCAGATTGCCTGCCTTCAGCTGATAAACGCTGCTGCCTCCCAGGCCTGCAGTTTCTCTGGGTCTCAGCCCCTTCCCTGGGTCTCCTCCTTAGTGAGGTTTCTGGACACCTGCAGGCACTGACAGTTTCTGGTTTGAGTGCTCACGTAAAACTCCTTACAGGTATCTGTTAACACAGTCTTCTGGTATTATCTTCATGTGTCTTTGAGTTTCTTAATAGTCCTATTTATTTCTATATTCCTGGTGATCCTTCCAAGAGCTCCTTCTGGGTTGGGAAAAATGGGGCAGACCCTCTGACTTAGCCCAGTGAGGGTGGTGGTTGGGGGTTGGCAGGCAAAGCCATCTTTTCTTTAAGTGCCTGAAATAGCTCTGCCACTAGCTGGTCACTCAGCTCCATTAACAAGGGGCAAGTCTTTCTCAGTCTGGGAGAAAAGTTTTAAACATACGATAAGACGTAACTGTTGCTTTAAGCAGCCTTGACAGGAAGCATTAGAACATCTCTAAGCTTCCTTCCAGTTCTGCGAATCTAGAATCTTAACTGTTTGGAGCTGAAGACAGTGTGAAGCTGGGGAGGTGGGGAGAAACTCAGCAGAGAGAGAAGAGGGAATAAAACTAGATGGCTTGGAAAGTAAGCAGGGAGGGTGAGAACAGCTTTGATATTTTCCCATTTGGAGATTTGGCTGCGTTTAGAGCCATTTTTTTCCGGCTCTGTTGGGTTCACCTATTTAAAAGGCATGCTGCTATGAGACTTGAATCGGCCGACCAATCTGGCTAATTGGTGTGGGTTGAAAGTGACAAAGGACGAGGAACCAGAGGTCTGGCTCCTTTGCTGTGCCTGGTGCTACCTCCAACAGACCCGATGTGCACATCCCCAAGCCCACTCAACCTTCTCCTGTCCTTTTTACAATCTTCTTTCTGTGTCAACATGTCACGGAGCCGGATATTCCTGGCATGAAATTCGCCACTTGTTAATTATGTGACTTAAACATATTTAACCTCTGTGAGCTTGTTTTCTTGCCCATAAAATGGGTCCACATGAATCTATAAGCTATTACGGAGTTACTGTAAGAATGAAACATGCATGTGTACACATTGTCACACTTTAAATGTTCATTGAAAAGCTTTTGAGTAGGGATTAGGTGCTCCAGATGTGCTATTCAGTGGAACCACAGCAAGTTACTTTACTTCTGTGCCTCAGTTTCCTCATCTGTAAAATGGAGATAATATTACCAGTTCCATTGATTTGGGATAATGACTAAATTAGTTAATAGGTACAAAATGTTGGGAATAGCAATTGGCCGGTGGTATGTGCTATGTATTGGCTGTTAATATTATTGTTGTTATTATTATGCAATGCACCCAGGGTATGCCTGGCATAGAGAAATACAAACAAACAAACAAACAAATAAATAAGATCCCTGTTCCCTGACACCTTTAATACAAAACTTGCTGCCAGACCTCTGGAACTCCTTCCTCTCTAGTTGTCCTGCTTAGCTGAACCTCTCCGCAGTTAATATGAAGCTGGGGCCACAGGAGCTGCTCAGCCATCAGGCATTTAAGGCCCAGGTTTTGTGGACCAGATAAGATAGCAGGTGAGGTCAGAGGAGACTGAGGGGGTGAGAAGGACCAACAACTTTCATTTCCCTCCTTCTGTTACTTGTCCAGGGCTCTAGTGTAAGGCATCAGGGACACCCCAGAGAGGTGATTTGGCTGCATGGAGAGCCATTTTTTAAAAGCAGAGTATGCTGCTTTCCTGGAGCAGGGAGTCCCCAAAACAAATTGTCCCCCATACATTTGGTCAACTCAGGCACATGCCAGAGGAGGCTCTGGGTTAGCTTTGGTGGGGATGTTTTTCAAAGCCTGCAAACTGAAATAGAATATAACAACTTCCAGCCCCAAGAATTCGCTCTGCACACAGTGCTAAGCTTCCACTGGCTGGGGATGGCTGCTGGTGCACTGCCATCCAGGGAGAACCGCTTCAAAAAGGCTGTGGTGGGGGCGGGAGAGCTGGGCTGCTGGCCCAGCTGACCACTGTGCTGGTCCAAACTGGCTGTGCTGGGCTGCATGGAAAATACTCTCTCTCCAACCCACGGAATCAATCATGTATTAGGCACTCAGCCTGCACAAGGCACTGTGGAGGGCACAATGGGACCTGAGGTAGCCCTTGCCCTTGAGGTCATGAATCTGGTGGAAGAAACAGAAGTCCTTAAAGAGTAAACTAATAATAGCAGGATATCTGAAGTCCATCAGCTTGTCCTTGCAGATATCAGTGACCTGTAAGACTCTTTAAATTCCTGAGATTCTAGGAAGAGCAAACCCTACTCGCAGAGATGTAACAATCCCATCTGTCATGCATTAGGCACCTTCTAAAGGCCTTTATAGCTATTATTTTAGTTGGTTTCCACAGTAGCCTGCTGCGTAGGCCTTGCTGTCTTTACTTTCATGGGGGAAACTCAGGAACAGAGAGGCTAAGGCACGAGCTTCAGACCACACAGGTCAGAAGCTACAGAGCCAGGGTCCAAACCCAGCCTCTCCAGCTCCAGAGACCACACCAGGGCCCTCCTCGTCAAACTACCAAGACCCAGAGAGCGTGAGGATTGGATTCCTTCCTCTCTCACACTGAAGTAACCCACTGGTTACTTCGGTTCATGGTGTTCATCCTGTCTGCCCCGCAGGTGGAGGCTTGCTCATATGCCTTCAACACCCTCAGGGAGAATCTGCTTAGCTCTGGTGTGCTCATTGGGCACACCCTAGGAAAAGAATCCCTCTCAGGGCAGAGGTCTCCTACCAGGCCCCTCGTAGGCTTTTGACCAGCCGCAGAGGGCTGCCTTTGGGGAGGAGAGGGTACCCGTCCAGTTGTGACCAGGGTGGTGAGCAGTCATGTGATACAGAGAAGCTCCCTGCTACCTGCAAGAATGTGACTCATGCATGAGCCCACAAGGAAGGGGTGTGGCTGCATATATCCATATGTTTGTACAAAGTGTGTTTCTAAGATTGTTTCTAATAAAGAAAAATAAAACGATCCAGCTATCCGGCCATAAGGGATTGGTGAAATACCTTAAAGTGTACCCAAACAACAGATTACTAGATGCTATTAAAATCAATGCTATGTAAGTATGTTTATTAACATAGGAAGATGTTTTCTGAATGTTGTTACATGTCGAGAACAATCTGAAAAGACAAAATGGATATTCTGATCCTATTTTCATAAGAAAAAATACTTAATGTCTGTATAGGGAAAAAATTCATTTATATACAGAAAATGTTAATAGGGTTACAGATTAAGTTCTTTCCTTTCCTTAATTATAGTTTCTGTAATAAACATCTATTTCTTATACAATAAACTTATTATTTTAAAAAGCTAGTGGTGTGTTAGAAATAAGCTTAGTTTTGTAAGAAGAATCACTTCACCTTAAACATGAGGGGGAAAAAAATGTCTGAATTCCTTGTTCTATTTCCTCTTTGTCCTTCCTGCTTTTGGTGGAAAAGCTAATAGTTTTCATTGTGGAGAATGATTCGAAGCCAGTAACTCACCTTTGATTAATGGCATGTGAGAGGCAAGAGGGATTCTAGAGATCATCTAGTCCAATTCCTTATTTAGCAGATGGGGAAACTGGACCAAGAAGCTTAGCTTAGTCTTCTAAGGACCTGGTAGAAAAACCTCAGCTGGAATCCAGGTCCTTGGACCCCAAGTCCAGGGCATTTTCTGCCCCATCATGCCAGGCCATTACACTTGACACCCAGAAGGGACTGGAATCATTCATGTGGAGGTGACAGATCTAAGCCTAAGAAAGGCTGTTATGTTGACGATGATCAGTCACTCTTCTTCAGCTCTACTGGGAGGCATACATGGCAAGTTGGGTTTAAACTTTATTGCGACTCCGATAGTGAGAGTTAAGACCTTGCAACGGGCGATGGGAAGATAATCCTCGCATTCTCTTCTAGAAATCTCCTATCTGGAAAACTCATGTGATCCCACATGAAGGCAGAGGCCAAGCCATGAGTCTGTTTCCCAGACTCCGTTCGCTTCTTCGGTAGTGGGGTCATAAAGGCCGCTTGCGAATTTTTTCACTGTCCTTCCGAAACACTTATCTTTCTGGAGAGCAGAGCAGTGACAGCAATTCAAGGTCGGCACAGGTAAACATTGCCCTTTATGCTTCCTGAAGCCAAGTTTGCGAAGCTGCACTTGATATTGCTTTGCCAACCTCCCTAGAGAACTCTTGGCATTTGCACTATTGTGTTCGTGAAGACGTTTGGTCGTACACACCAGAAACCCCTCTTGAACTAGTGTAGGCAAAAGAAGAAATGCATTAGCTCATACACTTCAAAGGAAGGTTGAGTAGCCAGGCAAAGCACAGGTCAGGGGTAGGAGCTGGGCCTCGGGAACCGGGAGAATCAAGGACCTCAGTGCCTTTGTCTCTGCCTGTCATCTCTCTTTCTCCCTCACGGTTGCTTCAGTCTCTTCCACTGCGACAGGCTGACTCCACTTTTGATGCCTATATTTTTTATCTGACAGTCTCCATCCCCAGAGATGAACTTTTTGAACGGTCCCTCACTCGTCCCAAGTTAAGAGATCCCATGGGAGCCCTGACTGGCGTGGCTCAGTGGGTCAGGTGTTGTCTCGCACACCGAAAGGTTGCTGGTTCAATTTCTCATCAGGGCACGTGCCTGGGCGGTGGGCCAGGTCCCCATTTGGGGGCATGTGAGAAGCAACCAGTCGATGTTTCTCACATTGGTGTTTCTCTCCCTCACTTTCTCCCTCCCTTCCCCCTCGCTAAAAATCTTTTTAGATAATATAAAAAAATCTTTTTAAAGAAAGAAAACCCATGGGGGGGGGGGGGCAGTACGCTGGGCCATGTCAGAACACGACAATTGCAGCAAGAACACATTGTTTGTCTAGGAGGAAAAGCAGGTCCCAGAAGACTAGGAGGTATTTGCCGAGAGAGGGACGTCCTCTACCCCCTCCTTAGAGGTAATGAGTTTGAAGAGAAGAGACTGAACACTCAAATGGTGAGTGAGAATCTTTAAGGAGTCAAAATAAAAATCCTGAGGGCAGGATGAGCCTGGCGAGGGACATCCTTTTTTTTTTTCAATGATTGACATCCAGGGGTGGGGTGGGGGGACCCCTCTAGTGACTTTCTCCTTGACTGGGTCCTTATGGAGGCACACCTAGGGATTTTGGCCTTGAGGCAAGTTTCCAGAACTATGCTCCCCCTTCCCCAGCCCACTCTTCAGAGAACTAAACCATGGGGGTAACAATCCTATAATTTTAACTGTATTTATAAATTCCTGATCCTTTATGTAGTGCTTCTTTTCTGCTCTCTGCTTCGTTTGAATGTTGCTATTTTCACAGAGGAAATCAGAGGAAAGAGGCTATAATTATAGGTCAAACACCAGCTCCGGAAGCAGGGAAGGCAGCAGAGAGCCCACGGCTCCCTGCCCTCTTCCGGGTTGCACCCTGGACATTCCCCCTCTTTCCTTGGGCCTCGGTCAGCTCTTTGTGTGTCTGTCCCCGTATCTTTCCTCCTTTTGTGTGGCGGTGCAGCGTATCACGAGGCGAAAAGGGAAAGTTAGAACTAAAAGCCAACACATTAAAACCGCACATTGCTTGGGCGGGCCTGTCTCTTGGAGATAATTCAAGTGGAAAAGAAAAGGGGGAAAAAAAAAACCATTTCAGGTCATTGGCCTTTTTAAACAGACTGCCCGCGATATTTACTCCTCCTGAAATAGCACAGTCACATGAAATAAAACTGTGTTCGGTAAAGCCTGCAAAACAAAAGGACAGTTTGCAGGCTGGCACACTCACTGAGGGCCCTCTGTTTGCAGGCCCGATCAGGCTGCTTCCTGGCTCTCCTGGCCCTCCTGGCCACCTTCTGCCCCAGGCCTCCAGGAGATCCGTAGGGGTCAAGGTCAGCTTGCCTTGGAGACCCTCCCAGGCTTTTCACACCGGCTTCCCCTGTTAAATAATCTGGAAAGATAGCCAGAGAGTTGAGAGCATGGCTGTGACAAGGTTGTGGCAAATGTGGCCTCCATCCTAGAATCCGTACCTGGGAAGCGCAGGTGGTGGAGTAGCTGGAGCAGCGGCCCGGGGTGCCCTGGCCCTCCAGCTCGGCCATCTCTGTTTCGTCTCTCTCCTTCAGCCTGACTGCTTCTCTGTTACCTACCCACCCACCCACTTACATCCGATTCCTTCCTTTTCCCCTCCCTTGTCGATATTCCCCTTTTGCCTTGTCTCCTCGCCTCTAAGTTCTTCTGCGGCTCTGCATGGCCCTGTAAGTCAGCCGGCTGTGACCTACAAGCTCTAAACAGGCTTCTGGCCGCAGGTTAATGAATGTGCTGTCACAGGCCGGGTCTGGGGTCAGGGTGAACTCCCAGTGAGCCCCAGCCCTCACTGAGGACTCAAGGGAACTTCCTCCGCCTCACTCTTAGAAACTTTTCAGTTGCCCAGGACTGCTTTAGAAAAAAAAAAAAAAAAAAAGCCAAGCGTTATTCAAAAAAAGAATGCACTATGTTTGTGAGCACACTGTGTTTCTCAAAGCCCTTTCACACCCACTGACTTAATCTTTACATCAGCCTTGGGGCATGGGCAAGCTGCTGAGGCAATGGAAAAATAAAGGGGTTCAGTAACTGCCCAAGACAGTCAGAGAACTGTTCTCTGTTCCCTCAGCTTCTAGGCATTCAGAAAAAGGAGAAAGTGACACCCATTCTGGATGTCAGAGAGGGACTCTTCTAGCATCAAAGGTGAGAAGCACATTAGCCTGCGTCCCTGGCTTATCAGATGCTGAGACCATTGGAACTTCATAAAGTCAGTTTCCCTGAGTGTCTAAGTTTCCTTCCTTTACGTCAGCAATCTGGAAGGTTCTGCCTGCATTTTCCTCTGCACCTGCCAGGGTACCGACAGTAGGTGTGGGAGAGTTAGCCAGATGTCCATCTTTTCAAGGGTTTAATGGTTGTAAAGAATATTACTTTTAGGGCACCAGTGAAATATGTCTACTGATCGATTGGTTGATCAATCAGTCTATTATGTCCTATCAACAAATACTGAGTCTCAGCGCCAGGCTACGTGATAATAGAACTAGTTTCCAATGGTTGTGGGAAAGGAGACCTTGAGCGGGAGAGTGTAGCAGAGCCTGTATGTGTTCTCTCTGGCAGCCAGCACTTCTGTCTCTACGTCCAAAGCCTGTTCTCTGGCTGCCGGGATGTCAGGGACCTGGAGTCCCTGAGAGCAGAAGGGCCTGGATTGCATGCACCCTAGGACCAGCCCTCAACTGATGACTGGCAGGTGCAGGTACAAGCACTGCACTCGGAGGCCTGACGTGCACTGTCGCTCCCCTGTGGGCTGAGCTGTGGGACTTCGCTGGCTATCACTCCCTTTCTGGCTTCCATGCATTTATCCATTAGGCTGCTTTTGCACACCTCTCCTGGATTTTCCTGGGAACACATCCTCAAAAACCATTGTCACACCAATTCTTAGGATGTGCTTGTTTTGTCTTGGGCTCTTTCCCACCCTGGTCTCTAGGGTCAGAGTGAATGGGAGAGAAGGGGGAGCAGACAACCAGGCCTTCCTCTGGGCACCAGAGAGGGACATCGTTACAAGCTGAAAGCCAGGGGACAAGGACAGCACTCAGACCTGGAGGAAGACTATGTCCCCAAGTCTGCACAGGATACAGCTCCAGTGTGGGAAGGGAAGGACTGATGGGAACTGAGTGTCCTTTGCCACCTTAGGGGATGGAGGCAGGAGAGGTAGCAGCTGTGAGTCACTTCTCCCAAGTGGCTTCTGGGGAGCAGATGGCCATGAACAGACTCATGCCTGAGAACACGGGAACCACCATCTGGGATGCCCAGAGAGACCACAAAAAGGGATGAAGTATCGATATAAGCTGTGTGCATGAACCTTGAAAACATGCTAAGTAGAAGATGCCAGACACACAAGGCCATGCATTGTATGCATTGTACGGCTCCATTTACATGAACTGTTCAGAACAGGCAAATCCGTAGGGACGGAAAGTAGATCAATGGTTGACGGGGGCTGGGGGAGAAAGGAATGGGGAGTGCCTACTAATGGCACAGCGTTTCTTCCTCGGTGATGATGATGCTCTGGATCTGGGTAGTGGGGATGGTCGTGAACCTTGTGACTATACATAAAACTGCTACATTTTGTACTTTAAAATGATAACTTTTGCATTATATCTAAATAAAGGGAAGAGAGAACAAACTGGGAAAGTTTGGAGTAGTCCAAGGAGGCACTGAGGTGCTGGTTCCCCAGGGCTGCGAATTAGTAAAATTTTCGTTATTAGTGTTATGCTCCTTCCTCATGTGGCCGGTGATGGTTGGGGTCCTTAGTGTTCCATGTGTTGGTGGAGGTCCGGGTGTGCGGACTGTATGTGGGGCAGCCTTCGCAGTGGCCCTGGTCAGTTACACATTGCTATAAATTTCTTCAACACATAGGATCTCCACTGCCTGGGGTGGAGCCTTTTTGAGTTGCTTCCTGAGTGCGCATGTCATTTCCCTCCCTGCAGGGTAAACTTTCTGAGGGTAGAGATCATACCTCTTTTAGGGAATTAAGGTGCCCTCTTCTTTTTCTTCTCCAGGCTGGGGACCCACAGCTGTTCCTTGACCCTGTGACCTTTCCATGCTGACTTGAACGTGAATATAGACCTGGGGGCTGGCACCCTGTGTGAGTCTTTAACCCTGCTAATCTTTCCAGATTCTTTTCCAAAGGTCAGGATGGTTCACCAGTCCAGAGACCTTCCACATTTCTGTCCTGATAATTGGCATCATTTGCTCCATTCCCTGGGGAAGCAGGCTTGATGTAGACAGGACATGTGACATTGGCTTTTTCTGGGTCACGATACACTCCGACGTGGAGCAGGCTGGTTATGACAATGTATTTGATAGCAAACCCCAGCGAAATCGAGGCCTCAGCAGCAAAGCCAGTTCAGAAGTCACTACAAGTTTCCTTTTTCAGTGGAAGAAAAAGTAACTTCCAATTAGAGTGTAAAAAAAACAAACCCAAAATGTGTAAGTTAGCTCCTTCCACCCAGTTCTTCCTGCAGTTCCTAAACGTATGGGAATGAAAAGACACCCTTCTCTGACAGCAGCTAGTTACAGCCTTTCTGCTCGGAAAACCACGGCCAGGCAGGTAGTTCCTGCCCAGCTATGCTTTACGCATTGCCCCCTATCCTCGCCCCCACTCCTGCACCCCGAGAAACAGACTCGGCGGCCAGGCCTGCGTTTCATAAGGGGTCTGTCTCCAGACACCCAGGTTGGGTGTTTACTTGAAGGCTTGGATGAACAGAAATGTCACTTCCTTGTTCCAGAGCTGGCAGAGTGCCTGCTCCTTTCTGTTGGCCGAGGGCCAGAGACGGCCTGAGGCCTACACGTGCTCTCTGCAGGCACGTTCTCAGCGTCCCCGCGGCTGGGTCACATCTGGACTCAGAGTTTCTGCCTCCTGAGGGAGCAGGCATGTTTGTGTGCTTTTTGTGTGTGTTTGTGAGGTTTGTATATGCATATCATGGGTTGGAGTGTTTGTGTGTATTTTGGAAGTTGAAGTGGTTTAAGTGTATGTAAAAATCAATATTTATTGTAAAGCAGTCTAATAATAAAGAAAAATATAAGTAAACAACCACTCAACATCACCTGAGTGAACATTTTTCCATGTAGCTCTGTCTGTCTCTCTCCCTCTACACATACAGATGTAGTTTACCATAAGTGCTATCAAACAAGACACTGGAAGATTGTTTGCTAAACTAATCAAAATAGTAGACAGTTACCAAGTGCTTGCTATATATCAGGCACCATGCTGTTCCCTTCACATGGACTAATTTCTTTTAATGTTGATGACCATTCTATGAGATTGGTACTATCAATGTCCCCATTTTACAGATGAGGAGACTAAGCTGTAGAGAGGGTAAATAAGGTTAGCCTCCAGTGCACAGCCCCACAGCTAGTACAGGGGCAGAACCTGGATTTGAACTCAGATGACTCAGGGACTCTGCTCTTGATCACAGAGCACAAGAACAGGAGACAGAACAAGCTGACCAGTGTCTTGGAGTTTGTTCATTTATTCATTCACTCACTCACTCATTTGTTCAGCATTAACTGAGCGCCTAACGTGGGCTAGGTCATGGGGATAAAAAATATGAATAAGACACAGATTATCTGGAGACTCCAGGTCTTTTGAGGGAGACAGATATGCAAATAAATCTTTGCAACTAAGAGTAATGAGGCAAATTACAATGAGAACAAAAGGGAAGCTAAGAATGCCACCTGAGGAAGTGGTAGAGGCAACAATGTCACTAAGTCTTAAAAAAAAGCAAAGGAGGAGTTATTTGCTGGAGAGTTAAGATGGGGAAGAGAAAAGAGGGGAAAGCCACTTCAGACTGATCAAACAGTGAGTGCCAAGGTCCTGGGAATCTCAAGTGTGCGGCGTGGCAGCAGGTGGAGGTAAGGAAAGGGAAGCTTGCAGGAGGGATTGCAAACTGCAGGGTCCAGACACTCCGCTGAGGAGTTTGGCCTTTGCTGTGCAGGCACAGGGGAGCAGCTGGGGGGTCTGACCACGGTGCGGTGCGGTTTTCCAAGGACAGCATTCTGGAGGAAAGCTGGGAGTGGAGGGGCTGGGAGCAGCCAAAGTAGTTGTACACAGAGACAGGAAAGCAGAGGTCAACCCTGACTGCCTGGGAGCATCACCTGAGGAAGGAGCCTGAGCTCAGGACAGAGGTCTGAGCTTTCTCTCCCAGGACACAATTCTGCAGACAGGAGAGCTTACTAGATTCTCTTGTGCAAGTATTTTTTTTGAGGAGCTGGTATGTGAAAAATTCTTCATGACATTGAAGCCAAACAAACACACACACACACTTTCCCTTTGGGAGTTTGTACATATATATACAAAAGTCAGGTCAAAGACAGGAAAAGGCAAGATATGAGGGTTGAAATGAGTGGGCTATAAATGCCACCACAAGGACATCATCAGACGTGGGGCATTCTACAGAGCAGTTAACCCCGTTTGGTTTATTTATTTAGACAAATACATGGGGCGAAGTGGAAGAAGGGCTATTACAGTTTAAAAGCATGTCAGGGGGAGGTGGAAGAGGGCATGGTGGTGGGGATAAATGGTAATGGAAAAATACAATAAAAATAAAATAAAAGGAGTTAAAAGAGACCTCACAGGTATGACCAAATGTGATGAGTCAGGGCGACCTTGTTTGGATCTTGAGTATAACACATCCACCTCTAAAAATGATCTTTTAGACAGTTTGGGAAACTTGAACATAAACTCAGAAATATGTAATGTGAAGGGATTATCACCAATGTCATTAGGTATGATACTAGCATTGTTGCTGGGTATGAAAATGTCCTTTATTGAGAGGCATGCTGAGGTATTTGGGAATAAGTTGACATACTGTCTAAAACTGGCTTTAAAATGCTCCCCCCCCCAAAAAAAAAGTGGAGAGAGGACAGATGAGATAAAGCATGACAAACTTGGCAGCTACTGAAGCCGGAAAATGGTTCACGGGGGTGTTTTCGTGTGCATATGGAAATTTTCACAACAAAAGTTTTGGGTTTTGCTGTTTGTTTTTTAGTGAGCGCTGCAGACACAAATGGTAAGCAGTTCAGAGCAGGGAGCTCGTGGAAAGGACTAGAATGATTTGTGGAGACGGAGCTGAGTGCTTTCTTCCTCCCTTCTTCCCTCCCCCTCTCCCTTGCCATGAGTTAGCACCCTCCTCCCACCAAACAGAGGGCAGAGTTAAAAACCACCTGGCAGGAGGGAGCAGTGGGTATCTTTTGGGAGGTGGGGAGATCGCCTGGGGAATTGGGCAGCCAAAGTGCGGAAAAATGAGGGGAATGCCAGGCTGGGTGTCTGGCTGGACTTTGCACAACAGGCAGTGATGGGCCTTCTGTGCAGAAAGGGAGTGATGAAATCTGCGCTCTGGGCGGATTAATTCTGACATGCTGGGCAGCATGGAATGAGTTGGGTGGGGGGGTCTGGGGCAGGGGGTGGGGGGGTTATTACCAAAGTCCAGGCATGAGGAAATGATAAAGGCTTGAACTGTATAGGAGTGACAGTGACAAGGGGCCAGTCGAGTGACATTTCAGGTGAATCCAGAATCAGCCAAATTTGTTGGTGACTAGTTATGAAGCTAGCATGTGTGAGTGAAAGAGTCACTTGAGTGACTGGATAAATGGTGGTGCTGTCTAATAGAAATGAGGAAACTGAGCTGCCGTCGGAGATGAGGGCTGGTTTTGAACGTGCCGAACCTGAGGTGAGGACAGGTAACTGAAGTGCGATATTTCAGACTGTTTGAAAGAACAGGCCGTTTCACGAGGAGGTGAGGAGACTCGAAGTCAAATAAATTGTCTAAATCTTTCACTTCTGCCTCCCTTCCCCCACACGACACCTGATTAAAGTTTGTGGACTAAAGTCTGAAAAAGAATTCGGGAAAGTGAGTGGTTGAGCAGAGATAAGAGGTGAAACCATGCGGATGGCTGGCGGGGAGGCAAGTGGGTGTTTCCAAGGTGCTGAAGAAACCTTGCTTTTGAAATCTTGCTCTGCTATGACTTTTGCTTCCTGTTTGTGATAACAAAACCTTCCCAGGATTCCATGGGGCACAGCTCTGGTGGGTCATTCCGTTGGCCCTGATACCTCTCGGTTGGATTGCTGATGGCTGCAGAAGGACACCAGGCGCTCCCTGAGGGTGGGGACCAGTTCTGTTACTCAGGCCCCAGGATACAGCATGCTCTTGCAGGAGGCGCCGTGGTAGCTGGGGATGACCTCCCAGGTCCGTGCCCCACAGAACTGGGGGGCTGTTCTGTCATGACTACTTAATCATGTGAACAAACAAGGGGAAAAAAGTCACACAGGGCCGGGTTTCAAGAGCAGAATTACTTCAGCTGCCTGTGGAAATAACACTGGGTTGTGCAACAGACTTTTAGGGTGAAAGAGGCACGTTAGGTCTTGGTCTGACAGTCTGACCTTTTATAAAACACTGCCCATGTTTCCCTTTTGGAGCTGCAGACAGGACCCCCCCCCCAAAAAAAAAAAAATTGAAGAAAGGCCTGATATTTTGGGACACCTCAGAAGCCTTGTGTTGGTTTCTCTTTCTGACCTTTCATTTCCAGAAAATGACACCAAGAAGCCAATGAGAAACAGAGTGGATTATTTTTTTCTCAACTGCCTTCCTTCCTGCTAATAACCTCTTAAGTTTTGCCCATTCCCTCTTCCTTACCCGCCTCTCGCCACCACAAATCTGCTTCCTCCCCGGGGTTCCAGCCCTCCCACTAACACAACCCGCTTACCCGGCCCCTCCTGCTCCTCCCCCACAGCTGCCAGCTCAGGGGTCAGGCCCAGGCAGCCTGATCCTGGCCGAGATTCCGACCTCACTCAGCAGCGCTGGACAGAGCTGGCACTGCCACGCTGGGTCACCTTGGGGAAAGGCAGGCAGGAGTCACTGGGGATGAGGCCTGAGAGCCCAGGCAACCTGCGCCCTGTCTTGCTGTCATCATTATAAATATGGTGTTATCATTGCCGTTATTATTATTCTTAATTATAAATTAAGAATAATGATACATATTTCTGTTATTACTATTCTTAATCATGAATATATAAAGAAGAGCTGCCAGTGAGTAAGCACCTAACTACATGCCGAGCACAGTGCTAAACACCGTGCACGACTTTTCTCATTTAAACCCCCAGCAGACACATGAAGTCAGCGCTGTCACCATCTCCTTTTTAAACATAAGGAAATAAAATTTAGAGAAGTTAAGCAACCTCCCCAAGACCAGATAGCAAGCAAGTGGTGGTGCTGAGATACAGACGCAGATATGCCTGCTTCTCAGTGCCCTGCTCTTAACCCGCTACTTGAAAGGCATCTAACTCAACTTACTCCCACCTGCTGAAGTGGAGAAGACCATCTCAATTGGGAAGTCATTTGGGGGAGGAAGCTGGTCGCCAGGGATCTGGGATCAGACTGCTCCAGAAGCCACAGGGACCTTGTAACGGGTCACCTGCAGGGTAGCTTGCTCTTTCTCAAGGGTGCAGTTACCAAGCTCCAGCTTTGCCAGGCGTCTGGGCCCACATCCTACTTGGGTGAGTGGTAATAGGGCCAAGGTCACAGATCTGATTTCTTTGTGGGCCAATTCACTTCTGTCCATCCTGTGGTCACAGATGGTACTCCTAACTTTGACCAGTGGTTCTCAAGTGTGAACCACTGGATGACAACGAACATGGTTTGACACAATTCTATTTTTTTTTTAAAAATGAATAAGTAAATCATAAAGCATATACCCTACTGATGGATGGTCAAGAGTTACAACCTTAGGTAAAGATAGTTTTCTATTTGCAACAGAGACCTAGAATTTTAGTGAAGCCCAATCCCTGAAAGGCCAAGCTCCCCAAGAAGGTGTAGTGGGAAATTGTAGCAGTGTTCCTGCCCAGTTGAGATATCACCTTTGGTTGAATTGTTGTGAGCTTGTTGAGGTCATGATACACCACCTCCTCATCCAACATCCCTGAGACAGATGTGAAATTTCTTAGTATTCAGTAATAGCACAGATCCAGTACAGGGCTCAGTAATCAGTGAAAATGAATAGTTACAAAGGAAGCTATACAAATTGGCCCCTTGCATGATGGCTGAAGACTGTAGGGATTGTGAATTGTCCTGAACAGGCTTTGGACCAGTGAAGCAGGCAACCTCCACTGTGCATACAGCATGCGGTAGGCCCGGTGGAGAGCCACAGCCATCTGGAAAACTTTGACCTGAGTGTAGGAGACAAGGGAACACACTCATGTGTGCAAAAATAGACACAGAAACACGCACCCAAAAATATAGCACACTCGATGAGAGGGGAAGAGACATGAACAGAAAATAACCAAGTGGGTTTAAACAGGGAACAGATTTCCAAAAGAGGGAGAGCATGCAGCTTGGAGTTGAAGAGTCCAAGTCTAGATGGAGAGAATACTATGAGTCTGTGTGTGGATGAAGGGCCCAAGGCAGAGAGTACCTGAGGAGCTTAAGGCTTATGCCCAGGAGAGAACTGGAGATGAAGCCAGCTGTATTCCAGGGTACCATGCCTATGCCAGTTGGTTGGGATAGTTCTACCCTCAATCCTAACTGATTAGTTCACCCACATTTACTGAGCTTCTTTAAATGACTGGCATTGTGCAAGACACCAGAAATACAGTGATGGTTGATATGTAATCTTACCTCCAGAGAGCTTATGGTCCAGTCTCATCAGGGAGACAGTAAAGCAAAGAGGCGATTACAGTACCCTGTAATAAAGACCATGGTAGAGATCTGCCTGGGTGCTCAGAGGTAACAGAGAAGGGAGACCAAGCTCAAGGGAGTGTCAGGGACGGGGCACTTGAGTTGTCTTAGAGAACAAATAGAAAATAGAAGGCGAAGAAAGTGGGAAAAGGCACCCTGACGGAATTCAGCGTGGGCAAAAACATTGAAAGGAGAGTGCACATGGGGAATTACAAGTATTGAGGTGTGACAGGGAGTGTAGAGAATGAATTTGAAGACACTGGGTAGGTCCAAATTTGAATGTCAAACCAAGGGTACAATGGCAAGCATTCCTGGGATGAAAAATTTTAAGTAGGGAAATAATAGTGTTAGAGTCCAAGCAGTCGTGGATCTAGGGCGAGAAGATAGAATAGCTTTATGGGAGATAACTAGAACACCATGCCCCCCATTTCTCCCAGCGCCCCGACTCCCCCAACACTTCTCTCCTCCTTTCCCCTTGTACAATTCAGGGCACATACCAGAATGTTGGGAAGGACATCCCGATTCTCCTTCCACAAAGAAACATGAGCAGGCCTAGTTCAGAGCTCAAAGGTTTCCACATGAATTTCTAGAATGCATTCCAAGGTGGTTTCTAAAATTATCCAGGAGACTGAGAAGGGATTTACTAGGAAGTTGCCTTCCAAAGTCTTATTGTTATCTCTTACCTACCATTCCAGGAAAAAGGAGTGGGCATATTTGTGACCTTTTTCATATTAGCTCAGAACAGTCTGAGAAAAGGTAGGGTGGGTGGGTAGGTAGGTAGATAGGTAGGTAGGCAGATGGATAGGCCAGTACTAGCTTTGGAATCACAATCATATCCCGCTATCAATGTTGCCCTTTTCAACAGCTACCCTCTCTGTTGTGGGAACTTTAAGCTGTTTACATCTGAATATTTTCCCTCTAAAAGAGTTAAAATGCCCATTTGATTTCTAAGATGCCGTGGCTATTGGGGGCACAGACTAGCTTTTTAAAAGGGGTTGTCTCTTTCAAAACAGGAAGCAGCATTGGCCAACTTCATTCAAAATCAGGATCAGGGAACACTTAACTGAGTGCTTAATTATGTAATCAGAATTTGGCTTGAGGCCCTGGAGTAAAGTTAGAAAGAAAGAGAAAGACACAGGTTGTACCTGGTGAATTGAAAGAAAGCATAAGCAAGGAATCAAGGTAACTCTGTCCCTGCCCATGTATCCTGGCCTCTTTGTCAGTCTTATGAACTTGAGCCTGGTGGCCAAGGTAACCAGACTTGAGATGTCCTACTTCCCCAAGTCCAGTGATTAGTGACCCTTTTCCCTGGGGAGTGTCCATCCCTTTCCAGTCATGATTGTCATTGGTGTATCATGCCTAATGACAACAGTCTAACTTCATCATTTTGAAGCATGAAGGCACCTCTGTATTTTGCAAATCCAAATGGGCTGGTACCCAAAACTCACACTGAAGTTAGCTTTTAGGCCCGAATCATGCCTCTCCTGATTTCCACCATGCTGCCTCCCTTTCTCTTTGTCAATTCACCATCACTTTGGAGCCACTTAAATGCAAAACAAACTTGAACCTTGTGTTGAGAGTTAAGCCCATGAGTCATGGTTGAATAACAGTGTCTTTCTCTCCACATTAGCTGTGTTTTTCCTCCACTGTGGTCCAAACAAAAATCAACCAAGTGACAATAATCTATTCAGTGGTCATGGAATGCCTGGTGTGGAGCAGGCACTGGGTTTGGCTTCTACAATGACCTGGTGTGTCTTCTTTTGATAGGAGGATTTGTAAACGCAGAAGGCAAGGAAGGAAGGCACCTGTCCTCATTTACTTTCAGGTGGTCAGCCAAAACTAATGCAGAAAAAAAATTTTCCAAATACCTTAAATACCTGGGTCGGGGGAGGCCCTGAAGGCAAGAGGAAAGAGGCTCTGAAAATAAGCTGCTTGAAACCTGCAAGAGAACTGATGGGGATAAAACCTGGGGTGGCTTTTGTACAATTGGATGTGGCTAGAAATAACTGTTAGAAGGGCTATGGGGAGGAGCTTCGCCTTGAGTTCTAGGATTGTCCTGCAGGGTGGGTGTCCACTTTGCTCCCTGACCTTTGCTCTCTCCCTCTCACTTCCCACATCAGCTCTGTCCTGCCCTTTCACACCTACCTTAAACTTCTGCCTACAGCTTTATCTCTTCAGTGACACCTCTGTTCTTTGTAGGGGGTCTTTGATATCTCAAGTTAAAACTCTTTTCCCCCTTAATTTTCCTAATGTTGACCAAATATTTTTGAGCAATTATCATGTGCTGTGGGGAATTCACAAACTATAAAGTACTCATCCTAGCCTGACTGGGGATACGTACTCATGGTTACTTAAACAATTTCGAGGTAGTATATATTAAATGCCAAATACACAAAAGGTGAGGGGGGGGGGGATGCTTCAGGAATACAGAAGAAAGAGAGATCATCCTGGGGCTGGAGTGCACACTGAGGGCCTCTGGGAAAAGTGGGCCTTTGGTCTAGATGGTAAGAGAGTAGAACTAGGAAGGAAGCAAGGTGAGTTTAGGGAACAAACACTCGCAGAGGAGTTTCCTAGTAGAGAAGAACAAAAATAACGCTTAACAACTAAAGAGCCCCTTACGGTTTGCAAGTTCTTTGACACACTCTATTATTGAATTTAGGCATGGTGAGCTGAGCCAGACAACAGAGACTTCTGAATACCAGCTAAGATGTAGAAGATTCATCAAGCATGTGGTGGGTAATTTTGCCTATCTTATTTAATGCAAGAAGAAACCTCGTGAGGTAGATTCCACCACCGTTTTATGAATAGATCATGTTCAAGGAACTTCTCAAGGTCACCTGGTTAATTGTAAGAAGAACACCACGAGCTCTTCCACCTGGTCGTTACTATGTGCTAGACACCACTTACGTATTCTCATCAGCACCCAGAAAGTAAGAAGCACTGTCCTCCCCACTTTCGGTGGGAAAAAACGAAGCGTGGTGATGATAAACAACTCACCCAGGGTGCCTACACAGTGACGAGGTGTCAGAGGCTAGGTTCGAATCCAGCCTGTCTGGTTGCAGAGCTCGGCCTCTGACGCCTCTCTCCTGGAGAGCAGAGCTGCTTATTAAAATATAATGATACAGTGCTGTATATCAATTATAGCTCTAGGAAACTGACAAAAAAATAATGCACACCACAAATGGGAGCTGCATCTGTAAGTTTAAATGTTTCATAGTTACATTAAAAAGGAAAAGGAAACAGGTAAAATTAATTTTAATATGTTTAGTTAACCAGCTATCTCCAAAATATTATCAGCTCAACATGTAATCAATATACAAAGTATTAATGACATATTCCACGTTCGTACGTGGAATCTTTTTTTAACATCCTTTACTTTTCTAACCTCTGGCCAATATTTTTTTTAAAGATTTTATTTATTTATTTTTAGAGAGAGGGTAAGAGAGGAAGAAAGAGAGGGAGAGAAGTATCAATGTGGGGTTGCTTCTCAAGCACTCCCCACCAGGGACCTGGCCCGCAACCCAGGCATGTGCCCTGACTGGGAATCGAACTGGTGACCCTTTGGTTCTCAGGCTGGCACTCAGTCCACTGAGCCACACCATCCAGAGCATATGTGGAATCTTTTAAATCTAGTATGTATTTTTAAACTTAGAGTACTTTTTGATTCAAATGCTAAATCTGCACCAGAAATATTTGACCTGTATTTATATTTCATAAAATTGTTAGTTGAAAAAGCAGATTCACATGCCCATCTTATTCCAAACATACTTACAAGTTTTCCAATGACTGAGTCAAGTTGCAAAAATTATTTTTTAAATATTTGCATCCATATTGTCAAACACATTTCCTTTATTTTAGAAGAAATGATCTGATTTTAAGCAGTCTATCAGTTTCAGAATTGTCTATTTAAGTAATCCATTAATTCTTTTGTTACACTCAATATTATTAATATTGAATTCAAAGCAGTGTTGCATAAATTTAAAAGCAATTATAAAGTCATCAATATTAATAGTGTTATTCATATTTTCTTTAAGTTTTTGCAGCAAATTTACATAATACTCTCGCTTACAGTGAAAATCATCTGTATATGATTCATGTTAAAATGTGTTAAGTGGTCGTTACTGAATATTGTGAAGACTTTTAATTTCAACAGAAATTCTTAGACATTTTAGCTAGATCACAAATACATTTTTCCTTCCTTGGAACTTCAGATTTAGCTCATTTCTATGCAGTGTAATATCAGTGAGAAAACACAAATCACACCGCCGTTTTTTTGTCTTTGATTGTTGAATATTTGGCAGGTATTCCTTTCATTTTAAGAAAATGATGAATTAGCGTTAGCACTACAAGAAACCTTTGTAAACGTCTTCTGCTACTCCGACAACGAGCATTGGAAAAGAACAAGATCCTTATATTGATTTTCTTGTATTTCTTTCTACAGTGCCACGAGCTGATGATTCATAGCACTTGCACATATGTGGAATAATTTTAACAACGATATCCATGACACCGTTCAGAAAACTGAGCACAAATATCTCCACTATGTATCATATAAGAGACATGAGGCAAGAGAAGAAAGATCATTTTCTTGCTTTAAAATTTCAATAAATCCTGACTTTCAACCTAACACAGTTGGAGAAACCTTTGTGGGGACAGAGACTATGTTTTCATGTTGAGCTGAAGTCTTCCTTTGACAGATGGAAAGACTCAGCTGCATCTACACCAATGAGTTCAGTTTTTAGGCTGTGAAATAAGACTTTTTCCATAAATTTGAAAGTCTTTTGAGACAAAACACCTCCAAAGTATTAATTGGGCATGATTTCTCTAAAGCTGAAGAAAGCCCTTGCAATTTTTCAAAAATTGAATCAGCTGCTTTGATATAGTCAGAAAGGTTTTGTACTCAATGGGCAATTATTTAGTGGCTTAATTGAAAAGCTTTTCTTTTTTGTAAAATATCTTTTTTAGTTTTTTGCTTATACTTTTCAAACAAAATGTTATAACCGAAATAATAGTTTGTTTTATTATCTCCCCACCCTAAAGTGGTTTTCTCTTTTTGTGCACGAATCCAGCTTATCTTATAGCTACCAAAGCTATAAACTCAGATCCTGCTAAAAATTGTTTCTAAAATGTTTGTTGGACATTTCATTCTAATTTTAGGGCTAATTAGACCTACTACGTAGTCACAGTCCCTCTGAATGCCATGAGAGTTCAACAGGTCTCTCCATTTACCTGGTTGGAACTTGAATGTCTCCCAGCCCAGCTCAGGAACCTATACAACTAGGAATTCTCTTTGCTGAGTTTCATGGAGTTGCATCCTATGCAGCTTAGTATTCAGCTTAAAACTCAAAGAACTTAAGATTTCTGGAAATCTTTCTATGTATACTTACCTCTTCTTTGGTACTCTGTCTCAAAAATTCCAGCTACCTCAGATTCCCCAAACTGATTTTTTGGTCTTCATTTCAGCAAGATTGTCATATCTATGTGGGGCCTCCTTCCTTGTGGTCTGGAAAGTGCCTCCAGGCAGAAAGCCAGGAATATTGAAGGGATCACTCATTTGTTTCTCTGTTTCCAGGGACCACAATTCTGCACTGTGCATTCTACAATGAAAACAAATATTTCATGCATTTTACCCAACTTTCTTGTTTACCAGTAAGAAGGCAAGTCCAGTTCCAGTTAATTTTCATATCTGGAAGTGGAAATTTCTTCATCGCAATTGCTTCTTGCACTGCTAAAATTGTCCTTGCCAAAGTGAATAAGAGTGTCTTTCTGGACAAGTCAAACTGTCTTCTCTAGCTGTTTTTCCTGCTGTCACTGACAGGCTATTACTTCATTTCTTCCTGGGAATCTAAAAGATCGCATTTCTCTCGCTTTGGTTTCAGCAACCCCCTGGCTTCTCTAGCTTTTTCTCTGCTGGGGTTAACTTCAGTGTCACTTTCCCTGTGGGTGGGCATCCTCAAGGGTGGTGCTGGAGGCTCTTTCTCTTCCGTTTTCTAGCTCCTGTTGGGGAATCCCTGCTCTGGTGCACGAGGATTGGCGGTCTGTCTGCTGGCTGGATCAGATGCAAATTGCAAAGGATTCTCTCCATATCTGGGTTTCCCCTTTTGTAAGTGCCCCAGCATCAGCTTAGTCTCACCATGCGTTCTCTACTCCCAAACCTAAAAATACATGTGTATTAAATATACTGTGTCGTGCATACAAACTGTGTAGACAGCAGTATAATAAACACCCACCAATCTAACACCAGCTAAATTACATATACCTAAAGCGTTACAGATAAGCCCTCAGTGTATCCCTGTCATTGTATCCCCCTTCCTACCCTCCTTCTAGGAAGTAACAAGTTCTCTGAATTTGATGTTTTTAATTCCTATGTATGTGTGTGTGTGTGTGTGTGTGTGTTTGAGGACTGTCTGGAAAAAACCAGCCATTGTTAACATACCAAGATTGTGCAACATTGTTGCAACCTGGAGCCAAGGCAAGTGGACTGGAATGAGCATGTGTGAACAATGGCAACTTCACGGTGCTAGTCAGTGGGGGCAGTGGATGTCGTTGAGTGAGCATGTATACTGTGTGGCTGTCACATTAAAAATGACTGAGTTAGTAGAGCAATGAATCCACATCAGATTTTGTGTTAAGCTTAAACATTCCTCTGTGGAAACTATTTGGATGATTCAGAAGGCCACAGCTACGGGCAACTGGTGATTGGCAGCCTCATCACGACAATGCGCCCGCTTATGTATCACGTCTCATGCAGTTTTTTGGCCCAACATCAAATCACCCAGGTGACTCAGCCCCGCTATAGCCCAGATTTGACACCCTGAGACTTCTGGCTTTTCCCAAAATTAAAATCACTTTTGAAAGGGAAGAGATTTCAGACCATTGGTGAGATTCAGAGCAATATCACTGGGCAGCTGATGGCAATTGGGAGAACTGTGTGAGGTCCCAAGGTGCCTACTTTGAAGGGGACTGAGGTGTTGTTGGCCTATGTACAATGTTTCTTGTGTTTTGTATCTTCTTCAATAAATGTCTCTATTTTTTATATTACATGGCTGGATACCTTCTAGACAGACTATATTATATATATATATATATATATATATATATATATACACACACACACACACACACACAGACACACACACTTATAATATTACATATATAATGCTATTATTAATTAGGAATATGTAAAGTCTTATATAGATGTGTATATATATAACTACATATATATATTCTCTCTATATCCCTAAACAATAAATAGCATTTTACATGTTTTTAAGCATCATTCATTCATTCAGAGTTACACCTTTTCTGAGCTGCAGTGTCTGCTCACAGCAGACAAAACAAAGAGACACTCAAGAGAACTGTACTTACCAGGGGCTAAGAGGCCTCCTGCCGGAGTGGTTATCTTAAGGGACAAAGGAGCCAGCACAGCTATTTGGCCTGAAAGGCCAAAAGTCTTGGTCATCTTGCAGGAGGAGTGATTCTGTCTGCAGCAAGGTTTTGCCATTTGTTTTGCTTTGTTTTGTTTCCCGACCTCATGGCAGAATTCTGGGGAGAAAATAAAGTTACGAGGAAGAACTAACCACAACTACCACTGATGCTAGGACCACCACAACTACCATCACCATAAGTGTGCCACGTGCCCATTATGAGTCAGGCCCTATGAAAAGCGTTTTTCAAACCATTATCTCTAATTCCTAATTCAATCCTCAAAGTGAGCATACTCGTCCTCATTTTATAGATGAAGAAATAAAGCTACAAAGACCTTAACCACACCTTTCTCCTGAACACGCACCCTGACTGAATGAGCTTCCATTTGGAGAGTCCACAGATATGTTAAACCCAACAGTCCAAAATTTCTCTCGGCCTCTGGCCTCTCCCCCTTTCATTTCTTTAAGTTAACAGCTGAGAGAATCAAATATCTCACATCTAGTTCTGATCAATCACTGTTCAGCTCCAGTCTGCAATAGCTCTTCGGTGCCTAAAGAATTAAGTACAAACGATTCACCCTGGCATTCAAAGTCTCCTGTAGTAAGCCCCCAGCCTGTGTTCCAGATTTATCTCCTACTATGCTCCTATACTCCAGCCAAACTAAACTATTTTCTATTCTCCAAATATGCCACATACATTTCCAGCTCAGCAACCTTGCTCATGCTGTCCCCCTCACCAGAATGTTCTCCACCTTTCTTCTTCACACCTACCCATTGAAATTCCGTACATTCCTCAAGGTTAATTTTGAATGTCCAACTCATTTCTGTCACCTGTTCTTCATTTCCCCAGCAGAATAGTAGTTTTCCTCTTCTAATTGCATTTTGCTGTGATTCTTTGATTCTCTGTATGCTTGTCTTCTCTTCCTCATGAAACTGGAAACTTCAAGAAAGCAAACGCTGTGCCCTCCTCACCTTTGTTTCCGAAGCCCCTCTTAGCTTGTAGAAGGAAACAGATTGTACATCATTGAACTAATGTAGCATTTTGTTTCTTACATAGAGTGATACTCAAATAATTCATTTTAAAATATGGAGTCCAACATGTGCAAGGACTGGCATTGCATCTTACACAAGGTACGGTGCTTCTCCAGTCCTATCTCATAGCCTTGACCCTAATGAATCTGGGAAATACAATCACTATAATTCTTTTTAATTTAATTTTATTTTTTTAAGATTTTATTACTTTATTGTTGTTCAATTACAATTGTTTGCATTCCCCCCCCATCACTCCGCCTCCAGCCAATCCCACCTTCCTCCCTTGCTCCCACCCTCCCCCTTGGTTATGTCCATGTGTCCTTTATAGTGTTTCCTGAAAACCCTCCCCCAACTCCCGGCCCCTCCCTCCTCCCCTCTGGTTAGATTGTTCTTAATTTCAATGTCTCTGGTTATGTTTTGTTTGCTTTTTTTCTTTTGTTGATTAGGTTCCAGTTAAAGGTGAGATCATGTGGTATTTGTCCCTCACCACCTGGCTTATTGCAATTAGCATAATGCTCTCTAGAACCTATGCACCCCAATGTTCATAGCAGCACAATTTACAATAGCCAAGTGCTGGAAGCAACCTAAGTGCCCATCAGTCAATGAGTGGATCAAAAAACTATGGTACATTTACACACTGGAATTCTACGCAGCAGAGAGAAAGAAGGAGCTCCTACCCTTTGCCACAGCATGGATGGAACTAGAGAGCAATCACTATAACTCAGTGGGAGAGAGTGGGACTCAGCTACTGAGGACAAGAAAAAGCCTTAGCTGATCAAGAAGTTGTGAAAGCTGGAAGCCTGTCAGAGGCCTTGCCTGAAACTGGGAGATTCTCAGTTGGTAGATAGGTATTTGCTTTCTCTATAAGGGCATCGTGAAGAGAGTTCATCATAGTTTTGTGGGAAAGATGGTTAGGATTAAAGACACAGGTGAGTGAGTGAGTGTGTGTCATGTACGTGGTGTGTCGCTACACCCTGTTTGCGGATAGCAAGGGCTGCCCTGTTCCAGATCTTTGGTTCGTGGCCACAGCAGATACAAGAGGCCGCCCTGGGCCCTGGTTCTCTCCTATGCAGTCTGACTGACCATTTGGCACTGGGACCACTTAGGCATATAACAGGCTACACATCTTTTGCCCATTAGTTTCTGTCATGAATCTCTTTCCTTGAAGAGGAAAACGATGCTTGTACTATTTGTGGAACTTCCTTCTTTGCTCTGGCCTACTCATGGGTATCAGCCCAGTCTAACCTTCACTTTCCCCAAATTAATTTACAATATGTCATTACTTCTTTTAAAAAATAAAGATCTAGCTCTCCTGACTCAGTGACCTTAAAAATGGTATTAATGTAACTTGTCTAACCTCAGATTCATCTTTGCTTCCCTTTTTCTTCCATCCTCTGGTACTTTCCCCAAACGCCTACACCAAAAAAACAAAAAACTAGCTTAGTTTTGGACATTGCGTTAAAGGCCCCAGTTCATTTGGTCCTCCAATTAAAACCCTTAACATTATTTGTAATTCTTCCCTTTGACTTGCCACCGTTCTTTAATCAAATCTCCCTAGTGTTTCTTTTGCAATGTCTCTCATGTCTATTCCCAAGGCCATTTTCAGTTTAAGCCAGTGATCATGAAGGATAGGGGATAGGGTGGAGGTGGGGAGCAGGAGAGGGCGTTGGATTGTCACTTGGAAATTTTTCAAAATTTGGTAGCTTTAAGCAGCTCCACAGGTGGTACTGACACGCTGCTTAGCACGTGTCCTCACCCCAGTCAATCTCTCTGGCCTCCACTTTCTCCAGCCAGTGTCCTTAAAGCTTTCAACGTGACATCTTCCAGTAGAACATTCTTCCTTCTCCCTGCTGACCTCAGGATAAAGTTCAAACTCGTTGATATACCATAATCTCATACCAGCTTCTCTCTCTGCAGTCTTCTCAAATAGGGGTACCCAGGGGTTTCTCTCTCTCTTTCCTTCTCGTTCTACGGACTCTGCCCAGGAGAACAAGGGAGTCTTGGAACTCCATCTATCATCTGTATACTGATGACTCTCAAATTTCTACTTTTACCTCAGATCTCTTTCCTCCCAGACTGTACGGTCCAACCGCTTACTGCGTGTCTCCAAATTCCGCTGTCCGATGTACTGTGTCTGTATTATTCCCCTCCTCTCCCTGTGTCACTAAGTGGCACTCAGTCTAGATGCCTTTCCTCCTCTCTGTCCCTTAGCTCCCTGCCTCCCCCACCCCCAATAAATCATCATTGTCCTTTCAATATCTCCTGAATCTGATGTCTCTGTTCCACCTCAGAAGTATTCTTCAGACCCGTTATTCCTCTTCTGTCCCACTGGTCTCCTTGCCCTCTGTAATTAGTTCATCCCCCACTCGGCTAACACTGTAATGTTTTAAGAAATGCATACTTGATCATGCCACTCTCCTGTTTAAAGCCCCTCAGGATCTCCTAACTGACTTGAGAATAAAGTTCAATCACTGCACACAAAGCCCTTCGTGATCTTCCTTGCCCTCCTCTTCTGCCCACTGCCGAAGGCTCACACCACACCCACTGCAGCTTCCTGATGTGTGCTCTCCTCTCAGGGCCCTGCGCCTTATTTGTAATTAGTTCCCCTTCGTTTTTCTCCTGACTAACTCCTTATAGTTCTTCAGTTCTCAAATCTAGAGCCTATTCTAGAAAGGCTTTCTTGTTCTCTTATCCCACAGATTTTGCACTCCTCTGTGTGCGCCGATGTCAGATACTGTACCTACATTACATTATCTATGGTTGGTTTGTGTTTGTTTGCTTTGTTTTCTTCCCTTTCCAGATTCTCTCAGGGAAAAACCTGTTTTTTTCTCTTTTATCCCCAGAATCCAGCCAGAAAATACCCTGTTATAAGCACTGAACATTTGTCGAGTGAGTGAATATACCCTTTCCAGCTGTCTCTCCTACCACTCCTCTGGAAATCATCTTTTCTAGTCAACACATCTTCTAACCTCCCTGCACCTGCCTGTGCTTCTCCCCACCCCACAGACCCCCACACCACTCTTCCCTTTGCTGACTGGTGGACGGTGATCAGTGAGACAGAGACGGAAGGAGGGGGTGGGTGGACACAATAAATTGGACACTTTGAGTCTGAGAGCTGTGCAGTTAAGCAGTTACAGTGTTCTCCCTTACCTCTTCTTGTTTTTGTTTTGTTTTTAAGATTTTATTTATTTTTAGAGAGAGGGGAAGGGAAGAAGAAAGAGAGGGAGAGAAACATCAATGTATGGTTGCCCCCCCCACATGTCCCCAACTGGGGACCTGGCCCACAACCCAGGCATGTGCCCTGACTGGGAATCGAACCAGCGACCCTTTGGTTTGTAGGCCTGCGCTCAATCCACTGACCTGCACCAGGAAGGACCTCTTCTTGTTTTCTTTGCTTATGTAATTATGCCTGATCTTCCAGGTCCAGCTTAAATCTCATCTCCTTTGCCTCCGCACACCACCACCTGTGGGCTCCTCAGAATTTATTGTCTTGGCTCTCAACAAACATAGCCCTGAGTGAGAAGTTATCTTTTCCTGGACATGTACCTCATCTACTTCCTTAGAGCTCATGCTCCTTAGAGTTGAGACCATAATATTCAGCCATTGGCCTTGCTCATAATAGGCCAAATAAATAGATGTTGTTACTTATTTGGTTCATAGGGTAACCAACTAGCCTGGTTAGCCCAGGATGTAGGGAGGTCCTGGAACAGGAGAATTTCAGTGTTAGAACTGGGAAAGTCCTTTGCAAACCAGGACGACGTGGTCACTTTGTTGGTTACCTGAACATCTGTGGGCATCTACGTGCGCTCTGGTGTTTCCTCTGGTGCCTATTCCCTGCTTTGTTTCTATAGTTGAGCTTTGCTTGTTGTGAGCCTTCCCCACTGATGGTGAGCTCTATGCAGGCTGACTTTGTCTCATTCATGGCTGTTTTCCCAGCACCTGGAATGGAGCAGAGTCCTATAGGAGGTTAATGAATATTTTTTGAATGAATGAATAAGAAACACAGAGCACCATTCTATCTCATGATAATCACATTTCTCTTTTGGGTAACAGGACTTCATAGTCTCTCACATATACAAAATCTGTGAAGTACTAGGTGAGCTTATGGTAGTGACAGTCTGATCCATTCAATTCCATTGTGTGTGTGTGTGTGAATGTCTTTGTATGTTCATTTACATTGGAGAATGAATAGAGCTTGAGTATCCACTAATTTTTATAAGAGAAGAATAGAGGACCCTAGAGATTTTAGGATACAAAAAAAATTGTCCTGGACGTGACAAAAGTCACTGAAACCAAACTCCCAGGAGGACAGAGAGGAGAGTTACACAGATGAGAGACTTTAAGAGAGGATCTTGTTTGATCTCTTTCTGCCAGGTTCTTTATATGATTGGTGCCTAGTGCATAGCAGGTGTTAAATTTATGGTGGTGGTTATACTCACACACACACACACAGACACACACACAGACACACACATTTTTTAAAAGCTATATCCTTTGGAACAGAAGTCAAAGGCTAGGATCTGAAAACACTGGAGAATTTTCCAGTTCAGTGAGTCCAGAATTTTTATAGAAAATTCTGTAGTACTAATACTGCTTTCTCAAACCATAGACACTACCTGAAATTGAAAATATAAGGTTGATTAATTGGACTCTCAAATTGATTATTTTCTGGAAGTTTGAGCTAAAATAGCAAGTAAGTAAGAGGGAACACATTGCCAGCATGCAGCAGCTAGGTATTTTAATACAGGGACTGCCTCAATACCTACCAGATGCTTCCTCCAGGAGAACGAAAGAGAAAAACCCTTTTTAGATTTATATAAAATTTGCATATGAGTGGAAAATTAAGGAAGCATATAGTAGTTTTGCAATCACTGCTCCACAGAATATACCCAGAGGGCAGCTACGTGTTCGATTTAATGTCCACTTTTTCTTTGCCCATCTACCTCCAGGTGAAATTCTGACACAAGGTGTGACATGATTCTTTTGTTGCAATGAAATTTTTCTTGGTAACGTGTTGTGTGAAATAAGTAGATTCACTGACTGAGATATGAAAATCTTGTCAGTGATGGAGAAATGGGGGTAAGCTAATTTCTTGAATGGGAAGTGGTTTTTTTGTGCGTCTGTTTGTGTCTCATCCGTGGGAAGACTTCGTTTTGTTTCAAGACTCATGGTAAGCATTCCTTTATCTGTGAAATTTTCTCTACTCTTTCATCCAAACAAAATTTTATCTTTCCACCGCTTTCATGCAACACCACAAGAAACGCTTATGAGACAGTCCTTGATCGTTTGTTTATGTTGTCCCTCCTCACTAAATTGTTAAGGTCCACACTTTATTTATCTTTTCATTCCTCATGTCTGGCGTGTTGCCTGGCACAGAATGCACTTGAAAAAAAGCTTGCAGGATTGAATGAAAGTGTGGAGAGTTTGCCAACATCAGGCTTTTTAGTCCCACTCTGCGAGGACAAGAAGACATGGCATGAGCTGAGCCCCTTCAAACTATATCCTAGTTCCTCATCTATATAGGTAAAGGATTGGGTCCTCCAGGGGTTATGGGACATTTATGATTACGGCTCAGTTGGATGGCACAAAAGACCTCACAACTAATAAAAGAAGGATTCAGTGATAACCATTAAGTATAAGTATACCACCATGTTTGGGGAAAATTAATAATACCTCTGCTGTGCCAACAGCCCACATTCAATCCCTCTGCACGTCCTAGGCACTCCTCTAAATTAATCTCCAACCTAACCATCTCTACTGCCACTAACCTAGTCTATGTTCCTGGTTGGTCAACACAACAGCCTGTACAATAGCCCACAACAAACTCATTTAATCATAATAAGCGTAATTGAAGGCAATTTACAATTAAAAAGCAAAAAAAACAAACAAACAAAAAAACAGTACCAACCAAAAACCATGACTGTCGATCTTGCCCTGTTAACAAAGGGCCCTTCCTGAAAATTTCGGTAATCATCTTGACGTGCACATCCTTGAAAAAAATCTAGAAAAGTGCTGAGTTTAGTTTATGAAAACCAAATTTTAATAAGCTTTGATGACTCGCAAAACAAGTTATTAGCAAGAAGATCTCATTTTAGGTAGAAACAAAAGTCTCCTATAAGATATAGAAAAGAAAAGAAAGAAAAAAGAAAAAAAAAGGACCCTAACTAGATCATTTTGAGGTCCGTGAGAAGGACCTGCTTACTCTACCTGGGGTCAGTTATCAACTTGACCCAACCTGTACTGATCAGCCTTTAAGGCTCCTTCAACTTTCATATTCTGCTGATGTATAGCGTGCATATGTAAATATCTGTTACTTGAGTGAATTAATGAATAAAATAATGAATGAATGAATGAATGAATGAATGGGAATGAATAAACCTGTAAGAACTCTGGGTAGTCTCGAAGGTTCCTGAAGTCTAGAGAAGTGGTTTCCAAATTTATTCAGGTGATGAAGTACATATAAATCATGTACCTTCTGGGGGAGCTTCTTAAAATGTGAATTTATTAACTCTTAAGGAAGTAAACATGTATCTCTGGAAACACGTACAAGAGTCTGCCAGAGTTGGTTATCTCTAAGCAGGGGACCTACATGTTGGAAGATAGGGGTAGGAGCAGGACTTTTCCTTTACCCTTTTACTCCTTCTGAATTTTAAACAACTTGAATGTATTTTTTAAATTTTTTTTAGGTTTAACTTATTTATTTTTAGAGAGAGGGAAAGAGAGGGAGGAAGAGAGAGAGAGAGAAACATCGATCAGCTGCCTCTCACATGGCCCCAACTGGGTACCTGGCCCACAACCCAGGCATGTGCCCTGACCAGGAATCAAACTGGCGACCTTTAGATTTGTCGGCTGGCACTCAATCCATTGAGCCACACCAGCCAGTATTTCAATGAAAAGAAGTGCAGTATTAAAAATGAACATTGTTAGGATAAATGGAATACTCTCTGATTTAGATTCCAGTATAGTGAAGCAGTAGTAAGAATCAAATTTTTAAGAATGACATAGGGGAGAAATTTTAATTTTGTAAATTTGGAAAATGCCACTATTATTTGATTCTGCAGATGAAGCATGTTTGTCGGGCGTTCTGTTGGAGCACAGCTTGGAAATCATGCTTGAGTGTGCTTTAAAAGTTTCACAGTGATTGGAAAAGAACACTACCTCTGATGCACTTTTTAAAGCCATTAAAGGACCATGATTTTGCTGTCACAAATACTGTGGTTTCATGAATTGCTTAATTTCCCCAGCGAGCTAGGCGTTATGAATCAGAGAATGAGATTGGTAAGCATAGTAATGTGAGGACAAAGGATTTGTCAGTGATGAAGTCTTGGCCTCTGATCACTGTTTACTGAGGGTCTTCCCAGATGGGAAGAGGCAGGAGCACCTACAGGTTAGTTAGTACTGAGATCCAGTTCCCGTTAGATGATTCTTAGTGACTAAATCTCTGTTTAGAGTCCAGATACTTTATTTACTCAGTGCATGGGAAATAAATATTTGATAAATACATATGTGTATAAAATGATCACGTGTATGATTTTCACTTTCCCAAGTGGTTCCTTTCATGTGTCACATTTAAAACTCATGCCAACCTTGTAAAGAAGGCTTTTTGCTTATTGTTTCCTGATGTACAAATGTAGAAACTAAGGCTCTGGAGAGGGTGACTGACTTGACAGGATCATACTACTGATAAGTAATTAAGGCAGGCCTTTTGATTCGTGGGCTACCATTCTTTCCATCTTCCCCAAAATGTTTGGCGATTTGATCTAGAATGGCATCCTTCTCTTTTCAGGTTTCAACTCACTCATTCTTGAAAATCGTGCCACTGTGAGGTATCACCTTACACCTGTCAGAACAGAGAAGAGGGAACCTTAGTGCACTGTTGGTAGCAAGGCAATCTAGTGCAGCTACTGCAGAAAACAATATGGAGTATCCTCAAGAAATAAAAAATGGAACTCCCTTTCGACCCAGCAATTCCCCTTCTGGGAATATATCCTAAGGATCCTGAAACACCAAAACAAAAATAAAATATGCACCCCTAGGTTCATAGCAGCGCTATCTACAATAGCCAAGATCTGGAAACAGCCCAAGCACCCATCAGAAGATGAATGGATAAAAAAAACTGTGGTATATCTACACAACGAAATACTACACAGCAATAAATAAGAAGACACTCTTATATTTTGCGACAGCATAGATGGACCCGGAGAATATCATATTAAGTGAATTAAGCCAGTCAGTGAAAGACAAATACCATATGATCCCACTTACATGTAGAATATAATGAACACAATAAACTAAAAAAATAGAAACAGAACATAGATACATGTGGAAAAGACTGACAGCTGCTGGAGGGGACGGGGCGGTGGGGGAACAGGATGAAAGATGGTGAAGGGACTAACCAAAGAACATTTATACACACCTCATGGACATGGACAACAATATGGAAATTGACTTAGGGAAGGGAGAGGGTCGGGCTGGGTGGAGGTGGGGAAAGGGAGAAGAAGTGGAAACAACTGAAATAGCATAAATAATTAAAAAAAAACTTTTTAAAAATTTAAAAAATTTTGCTCAAAATTCTTCCCCGAGAGGCCATTTTCAGAAAGCCTAGTTTCGTTGGTTCTCAGCCTAGCAGCAACTTGTTTCTTGTATCTGTGCTAGTCAGTATCCATTTTCCAGCATCTATTATCTTATCATATTTAAGTATGAATTTCAGCTTTAGTCTATTGGTTTGCTTCCTGCTATTTGCTTCCCTTCCCATCCTATGTAAATTCTTTTTATTATAAAAAATACTTCCCCTGACTTCTAGATATCTATAATCTATTTTTAATAACATCCAGATGACTAGAGGATAGTAGTTATAAACTTTTATGTGCAGAAGAATGATGTAGGGAGCTTACTAAAAATAGATTTCGCGTTGCTTGTCACATAAGTTCTGATTCTGTGTGTCTGGGGTCAGGCCCAGGAATCTGAATCTTCTCAGAGGATTCTGATGCAGGCAATCCAATGACAGCACTTTCAGAAACCCTGCCCTTGAGAACTAGATCACCTACCTGAGTATCTATCCTGTGCTCAGTAGGGGACACAGGTGTAAAATAGCCGAGTTCTTTCTCCCTTGGCGTTCACAACTTTCTGGGGAGAAAGAGACAGTGCCATCTCCAGTGGAATGTGATGACAGGAACTGTGAGTGCCATAGAAAACAAATGCTATAGGAATCTAAAGAAGGGAGACTTCATCTCTGGCCAGCTCATCATGAATGACTTCATCAAAAGATAGGGGTTGAGCTGGGGTTTGAAGAAAACCCCAGGCTGGGGCCTGAAGATAGGATTCAACAGGATAGGGAAGAAGCTGCTTATTTCAAGACATTGGAACAGTAAAAACTGAGGGTGAAGGAAGCACAACACCTACTTTTTAGGGGATCAGTATGTGCAATGATTTCTGAACTGAAAAGAATTTGTGTAGGAACATGGTAGGACGTATGCCTGGCAAGACAGCCAGGAGTTAGACTGAGGAGTCTCAACTTTGGACTGTATTCTATAGGTGCCGGGTGGTTCTTCAAACGTGACAATAAGGTGAAAGTGGTAGTTTAAAAAATTAATTTATTTCTTAATTGCGGTAAGATTGGCTCTAACATTATATAAATTTCAGGTGTGCAGTATTATAATTCAACATCTGTGTATACTACATTGTGCTAACCACCAAAAGTCTAGCTTCCATCAGTCATCATACAGCTGACCCTTTACCCACTTCACCCTCACTTTAATCTCTCTCCCCTCTAGTACCACTGATCTGTTATCTGCCTCTACGTTTGTTTTTTTTAAAATTTATTGTTTTTATATTCCACACATGACAAAATCATCTGTATTTGTCTTTTTCCATCTGACTTATTTCACTTAGTAAAATATTCTCAAGATCCATCCACGTTGTCACAAATGGCAGGATCTCACCTTTTTATGGCTGTGTAGTATTCCATAGTTTATAACACCACATCTTTATCCATTCATCCCTCAATGGACATTTAGGTTGGCTTCACATCTTGACTACTGTAAATAATACTACAATGAACATAGATGTGCATGTATCTGTTCAAATTAGTGTTTTCATATTCTTCAGATAAACAACCAGAAGTAGAATAGCTAGATTATATGATAGTTCTATTCTTAATTTTTGAGGCATTCCCAGACTGTTTTCACAGTGGCTGTAGTAATTCACATTCCTGCCAACGATGCACAAGGGGTCCCTTTTCCCCACATCCTCCCCAGCACTTGTTTCTTGTCTTTTTGATGATAGGCATTCTGACAGGTGTGAAGTGATATGTCATTGTGGTTTTGATTTGCATTTCCCTAATAATTAATGACATTGAACATCTTTTTATGTGCCTCTTGGCCATCCGTCTTTGGAAAAATGAAAAGTGGTACTTTTAAAGACTGATCTGGCAGGTTGAAAGCCCTGAACTTCGTTTGGTGGTCAGTTGTGCAAACTGTGAAGAAGGCCTGGTCTGAACATTCGTGAAGGTGTACATTCAACTTGGTCTGGAACTTTGGATGAGAAAGAGAAAGGTGTCAAAAATGCGGTTAGGAGTGGTAGGGGGAAAATGCAGACAACTGTAAATGAACAACAATAAAGTAATTTAAAAAAATGCTGTTGAGGTTCCAACCTCCTTGATTGGAAGGACTGTGTACAATTTCACCACTCAGTGAACCTGAGGAAGTAAATATTTTAAAGTAGTAATTTGGTTCTGGATATAGAATCCAACTCCCTACCCAAAGTTGGAATCTTCTGTACATATGCATCACGTAGTTTTGCTTGAGTACATGCAGCTATTTTAATTACGTCGGAGGGAAAAGGTCTAGAGTTCCCGGAAAGGAATGACAATTGGAGCACACCAGGGGGAAACTGACAAGTCAAAGGAAGACAAGACTATTCAGCTCACTTATTTACTTTTATTTTCTAGACTTAATAATTTACCACTCCTTCTACTCCTCAAGTGTTTAACCATTTTTATGTAAATGACAAACAAATTTCTTTTTACTACTTTCTGTAATTTGGGTAATAGGGTAGAGAGAGAACAGAACATCTGTTTCTATTTTTACTTCTCATATGACACTCATTTTTTAGTAAGCATCATTATATGGAAAACACTGCACTAAAAACTAGACGGCTTGTCCCTGTTCTTAAGGAGTTTAAAATCTAGATGGAAACTCCAAGGAAGAGATCCCAGTAAGAGTAAACGGCAAACCCAAAATACACAAACCACCGATCAGCAAGGCCTTTGGCTGAATAAGGGGTGAAAATTAGTGGAATACTAAATTGATATGCGAAACCTCTTCTTGGAGGGTGTAGATTTGGAGAAATCTTTGAAATAGGAGATGCAAGATTGCCCAAGTCTGGCGCAAGCACAGTTGTCAGGAACTGCGGTGGCTGAGCCTCTCAATTTACTCTGCAACTACCAATTACTCAGTTTAGGGCCAGTGAGGCTCCAGGGCCCGCCCAGAAGTCCAGTACCTCACTCCGATTGGACAAATTCACTTCCTAGCCTCCCCCGGGCTAACGAGCCCGTCAATCACACTGCTGGTTCCCCAGTCTACCCTTGCCCCGCCCCTTTTCAGTGACACAAGCCGGGGCACTTTTTCCGGCCCCAGCCCTCAGGCTCCCCACCAGTCGCTTCAGTTCCTCATTGGCCAGCAGAGAGGAGATGGCAGGGAAGGAGCATTCTGTTTTGCTCTCTAAACTACTCCCTCTAGTTTCCTGGTCTTCTCAGAAGCTGTCAGGAGAGCAATAATCACTGGGAGCTGTCGTGCAAGCGTGAAAAGATGCTCACTGGTGGAGGGGCACTTCCCTTTCCAAGAAAAATTCATTGCGCCCTTGTGACGCAAGCAGCACTCCGCTCGCCGACCTCACTTGCGATTGGCTGTGACCTATATCCGTCACACAACCACTCCCCATTCCTCCGCCTAAAGTCTCAGCCCGAGACACCTTCCAGGAGGCCACGCCTCACCGCGTTGCCGCCGCTTAGCCCCGCGATTGGCTGAGGGGCTGGCATGCTTTCCCACCCACTTACTCCCTCCGGAGTATCCCGAGGGGTCGACGGGACCCCGCGGAAGTTGTCAATCTCCTTCCTCCCCACCCCACGCGAGGCCCCTCCCCCTGGGCCACACGCCCCGGCGCGCGCCCGCGCGCGCGCACACACACACTCCCCTCTTTGCGCGTCCCTACCACCTTCTCAAGTTGTAGCGGAGGCTCGCGGGGGGTTCTGCGTGGGCGGCGGAAGGGCGCGTGGGGGAGGAGGCGCGGACCGCTCCGTTCTGTGAGGCGCGCGAGTGTGCGCGCTCAGAGCCCGGGCGGCGGGGCCCCGCCACGGGAGATGAAGGGACTGCACTGACAGGGAAGAGGGGACACCGCGGCGGTGGCTCAGAAGGGACCTGCGATGGCAGCGCCTCGGGAGGAGGCTCCAGGGAGGGCGGGCTGCGCTGGCAGCGGCCACTGAGGTGCTGGCCGGCCGGCCACCCGGACTGAAGGGACGAGAGGCGCCCTCCGCGCCCGCACCCCCGCCTCAGTTGTCTAAACTTCAGGCTCCCCTCCACCCGCCCTCCGCGCCCGGAGTCAACAACTTCTTCGCCCTCCTCCGCCTCCGCCCTTGCCTCCGTCAGCCCCGGGAGCCCGCCGCGCGACGGGGACCAGGACTCTCCAGCCCTGAGATGCGGCCGTGAGGCGTCGGCGCGGGGCGAGGAGAAGCTCGGCGGCGCCCGGGAGCGGGAAGGCGGTGTGGCCGGGGGGACCGGGCGGAGGGGCGCGACCGCTCCGCGCCTCCCCCCCGCGCCGCCTCCTCCTGCCGCTGCCCGTTCCGTGCTAGCAGCAGCCAGAACTGCCAGGCGTCAGGGCCGCGGAGATGTCGTCGTCGTCGTCGTCGCCGCCGCCGCCGGCGGCGGGGGCTGCTAGCGCCGCCATCTCGGCCTCGGAGAAAGTGGACGGCTTCACCCGGAAATCGGTGCGCAAGGCGCTGAGGCAGAAGCGCTCGCAGGGCTCGTCGCAGTTTCGCAGCCAGGGCAGCCAGGCGGAGCTGCACCCCTTGCCCCAGCTCAAAGGTAACCGGCGATCGGGGGCGCAGGGCCATTTCCTTCTGGGGCCCCCCTCCCCCGTGGCTCCAACAGGTTTGTCAGATTCTCCCTGATTTCCCCGAACTCTTCCCAGCTGAGAGGAGGCCCGGAACCCTCCCCGCCTGGTGCTCGCTCACCTGCCCGGCTTGCGCGGACCCTCCGAGGGCGCCCAGCCGGGTGTTCCTTCCTCTCCCGCAGGCTCGCCCATTCCCCGTCTGGCTTTAACAAGCTGCCTAACCTTCCGACCTTTCCCGAGACCCACCTCCTCTCTGCCGAGCCTCGGAGCTCGCCCTTTACTTTTCCACCTGGAAGCGTCTGCACCCACCCTCTCCGCCACCCCTTCCCATTGATTGTCCCCGAGAGTCCTACAGCCCGGGAATCCTAATGCGGACAGCGGTGACGTTACCTGGCCCTCAGGTGTGTGTAGAAAGAAAAAGCCCCCAAATGGGACTTGTAGAGTGCCTCGTTAACTGGGTCGTTAGGGTTAAGTGTTACCGTCGGGCCCAAAGACTTGGAGAGACTTAAATTGCTTCGAGAAGATTTACGCGGTGAACTTGGAGACGGATGGAGGAGTCCGTAGTGTTGCTTTGCCCTGGAATGGGAACTTAGGGATTCCGGGGACCGTGTCGGTGTGCACGGTGATTCAAGTTGCTATCCATCCGTGCGTACTGCCTTGCAGCAGAATTTGGCTCACTTACTTTTCCCACAAAGTTTAGGCAGTTTTTAATAAATTGTCTCCTGGTGTTCTAGTTTAATCTTCGCGAATTGTTACCTTTTAATTTAATTTTAATGTCTTCGGGGGCTTTTTTGTTTGTTTGTTTTTTGTTTTTTGAGATCGAAATCATCATGGAACAAGGTAATAATGCTCCTTGACATTTAAAATAATTTTTCGACGAAAGAAAGCTGATAGAATCTAGATCGTCTGTTTTGCCAGGCCAGGAAACCAGAGGTTTATCCTGAAATAGATGAAAATGTTCAGCAGAGTTTTCAGTCCATTTATCCTCTTCAAGCCAATCTGGTTCTAATTTGTCTTTGGGCCCAGGAATCCGGCCTTAGTTTGGCTAGGAGTCTAAAGAAAACCCCAGATCAAATCACAGTTGACCTACATACAATAGCTGTGGAACCCCATTCAGACCTTACATGGCACTGCTTCTTGGGGTGCTTCTAGATCAAGAGCATCCCATAGCCAGAATCAAACTGCCTGTTTAAAGAGGGTTTTATCTAAGGTATGTGTAGCCTGTCTTACTGCATTTATCACTTGCTTTTTGGCATACAAAAATCGTTAAAACTTATGTATTTGTGGTCAATGGTAAACCACAATGGCAGGCATTACCAAGACTTTAATTCTTGAGTGATGTCATAGCTATAAAAGAATATCACCTTACCTATTAGGATGTTGACTTAACTGTTCATGGATTTTAAATCTTAAAACTGAATTACAACATCATAGTTACTTTTATATTATTGATTTTTTCATTA